>CM062812.1:743693992-743913446 GCA_031772625.1 Pinus tabuliformis | reverse complement strand
TATACGGGATTACAGGTGGGTCTCCATCTTGAACTTGGTCTCCCTATACATATCCAAGCCCTCCAGTGTTCATAATGGCACTTGAAGGGTGAGCGTTGAGAGCCATGGGCCACCACCATTGCAAAGCATTGATTGTCCACTACACTTCTTCAACACCACAATTTTGGTTTGTTCATGCCCCAACAACATAGAGATGATGCGCTTGGACCATGTTTCCTCTGCCACACACATTGACACCCGACACATTGCAACTAATCCATGCCTAAAGGAGGTTTTGTCTCATCTAGAGACATGGGAGGGCTTGTGTCATCTTCATGCCCTCATTAATGGAGCATTGACTTGATATTGAGCCATTTGGAGACACATGAGACCCATTGGAGTCCACATAGCCTAAATAGGTTTGAGATGTTTTGCAACATTTAGAGGCCATGTCCCCTTTCTTTATTGATTTGGAGGCCCTCTCCCACACTTTGAGCACAAGAGGCCTCAACACTAGCCTTGGAGAGCACTTCGCATGGATGACATCATCCCTACGTGAGCTAAAAATGAGATTAAATATTGATTAATTGTTAAGTTATCTTGGTTGTATTGTAACCAACGGTCTTCACATCATTTGTTATGTTTTAGGGGCTTCATAATTAGAAATTTGAATTGCTAGAGTTTGTATAAATACATGACACATAGTATCATTACAAACCATCACACTTGGGATTTTCAGTAGTCTTATTAGAGGATTGGACCTGCAATTTTGAGAAGATTTGGATGTTTTTGGGATGCTCTTTGATATATGGATTTATTGCTATCTTTTTGGTGCTTCTAGATGCATTGTTGATGGATGGCTATACTTCATATTGTCTAGTAAGTGCTTTTTTATTGTCAAATATCTTTATGTAAATGTTTAATGCATGGAATTCCTTCTCATAGTGAAGATTTATGCCCTAATCTACTTGATATGGTGTGAAATTGTGATGTTTGGAAGTTTTGCATGTGTTACTCATTGATGATATGAAGAGAATGTTCCTAGTGGAAATTTTTTATAATTTATCCATGAAACTCCATTAAGTAATGCTAATAAAGGTAATTGTTGAAAGGGGTAGTGTAATGTTACAAACTTAAATAAATAGTGATATGCAAAACAAAATCGATTGTGACACAGAAATTAAAACAATCAACAAATGCTTATTAAAACTCCAAAAGTGAGAACCAGCTAAGCCATTTTATTAATGAAATGGAGCAAGTACAATAATATGGAGAAATGAACCTGAGCTTGCCTCAAGGGCAAGCTTGACAGGACCCAGGTGATAAAACAATAATCTTGAAGCTGGAAAAGACTGCTCCTCTAATGCTCTGTGTTGTCCCCAGAAACTGCACTGCTTGCTGAAAAGGAACTGCAAGAAATCCAGTCTCTGGTGCTTAGAAAATGCTAAAACTTTATATCTGGGATCCTTGTCAAAAACCCAGAAAGGTTTGGGCTGAATCCAAACTCCCAAATTTGGCCTCCAATATGCCCTACGCCCTCCAAGTTGCTCCAGAAAACAACCTGCAAAGAACCCCAACGAAATCCTCCTCCCAAGCTCCACAAATGAAGCAATCTCCTCCTCAAATACTTCCCTTAACCTCCCCGACAAAGTTTAGCCTCAAATATTGATACTCTACCTCCCACGTGTGCACCAACTGTTGCCTCTACGCTGGCCCAGGAAGTGCGAAAGTCACACTTAAAAGTACACTCGTCCAGCTCCCAAACTCTCCAAAGTGACAACAAATTCCTATGCTTCCTATCCAGAAAATCTCCCAACCAAACTCTGTTGCAAGACACCACAAGAAAACTCGGCCTCCTCTTCACCGCGTCCTCCAATTATACGCACCACCTGGAGGTGAATGTAATTGCTGGAATAACTTCCTCGTACTCTTTGTTTATGGCAAGTTAAATTTCAAGTTGGTCATCATCAACTGCATTAACAAAAATCATGCTAGAAATTGGATCACATCAATGATCAGTGTTTTGAACAGGTCTGGTGTGATGTCAAATATATCGTCCTCATCCAACAAAAACACCAATAACATATATATGTTGAGAATCCCACTGATATGTTGATCAAGCCTCTCAAGGCATATGGCTCATTCACCCTTTGACCTCAATGACAATTCTTCCAACAACTAGAAGGACACAAGCATGAAATAACATTGTAGGGTAAAGGAAATCTAGCGCGTGGTGGATTTACTTCTAGAGAAAACACAAGCAAATTGCAAACAACAACAATTCAATGCAAAAAAATTTAATGGATGCTATATTAATGCTTAACTTGGCTTCCATAGTAATGTTCCACATTTGAATGGACTTCCCAAAAGATTGGCATTCTGTTTATATAATGGTTCATGCATCTCCAGTAAAAACTAAAAGCTAGATGCCAAAGATGTTCGTCAGATGTTACTTATGAATGCATAGATAAGATTGTGTACTTCATATATTCTCATTGCAACACTGAATGTTGAATCTAACTCTTCAATTGTCCATGAATTGAGTTTTAACTCATTGAAATCTATGTTTCTACAAAAGGAGCTCAGCAGCCGCATAACACTTTGAGTGTTATTATTCATTAATTTTTGCACCTCTTGAATTGGAATTGGGTTAGGTAGCTACATAGCAACTTTGAGTTTTATTCCAAGTTTGGGTACTTGTCTATGATTTTTGGCACATATGCAAGTCTTGAAAGCATGAGAATACGCAAGAATAAACTATTGGGATGAATACTCATTTCATTATAAGGACTTCTCTTACGTTGATGTCATAGTGTCAGCAAGGACATTTGTAGATAATTTGATACAAAAAACAAGCAATTGCATTCCCCTATAATGAACTTAACTTTCCATATGCCTAAAAGCAGAGGCAATAGCTAGCTAGAATCTGATGCATGAAAATGCCCATATTATCATCCTATGCTTAGTAGTGCTTACAAGGAAATGGGTTGGGCATGTGTTTAAAGTCTGTACAATAAAAAAACACCCAGTAATCTGAACAAGCAATAGGATATCAGTTTACCCAGTCAATCTAATAATGTAGCACATATGGACTCATCTTGAGATTGTTTCCTTGAGTTTACTGGTTATTTGACTTGTCAAGTGAAGGATATTCCCTTGGATTATGTGTAATCAATGGGCCGGATCTTGAGCACTAAGGAATGAGATGAACTTGTAGTTGATTTTATCTCACTAGCTGTAGCACTGGTGTATTCTAGCTATGTAAGTGTCATTTGATGAGGTTGCAACTTTTCACATATTACAAAAATACGTCAATATATGGAAAGATCTTCTGTGTGCCTGGTGGTAGAGGGAGTAAAACTCCATTAACACCAGAAGACACAGTACAATAGACAATGAAGATGACCAGTTTTTTCTGTCTTACTGATGCAGAGACCCAATTGTTGCCATAGAAGTTCAACAGCTAAATTTTAGACTCTTGATTATAATAACACTTTCATCATGATCTCTATAAGGTAGTACCTAATCATCCTTTTCCTTGTTAAGTGAGGAAGCAAGAGAGCTCAAGTCCTGAAGTACCCTGAGAATTGCAGCATTAGAAATTTTACTTGAAAGAAGCATGGTGTTTGCCTCAGTAAAAACACTAGAGTTCACTCACTGCAACCTTGCTCAACCGTTTAATAGCATTTGGCAATTTGGTGATGAAAATATGTCACTGGGGAGGTGCCAGTTTCACTAACATAATCAATACATCTACAACATGAGAATATACAAGGTCTAACAAACCCCCGCATGCCAGCAAGGATGATAACAATCTAAACTCTATTCTAGGAACATTGACCAGCATTATTCATAAAATGTTGTGTCTCACCTCAGCACAAGCACAGAACTGAATCATCGCTGTGGTGTACGCTTGTGCTGAAGAAGCCACAAATATACATCAAAATGCAAGCTAACAAATGTCCTTGCTGACACTGTCTTCGTGTCAATCTATCTACAAATGTCCTTGCTGACACTGTCTTTGTGTCAAGCTATCTACAAATGTCCTTGCCGACATTGTGACATCAACGTAAGAGAAGCCCTTACAATGAAATGGATATTTATCCCAATAGTTTATTCTTGCACATTCTCATGCTTTCAAAGCTTGCATATGTGCTTGAAATCGTAGACAAGTACCCAGACTTGGAAGAAAACTCAAAGTTGCTATGTAGCTACCCAACCCAATTCCAATTCAAGAGGTACAGAACTTAATGAATAATAACGCCCATAGTGTTATGCTGCTACTGAGCATGCAGGGGTCAGCAAGAAGAGAATTAGGTGAGAGAGAAGATGTTGGAGCAAAATAAAAATCATTGACATTACAAAAAAAGTCATAGAAGTAAGATCTCTTGATTAGAGATCAATGATGGTTGGAGGACATGCGACATGGTCTTGAACATGACCATCATGGTTTCCCAAATGTGGTGGTTGTGCAAATGCATCTTTCTGGTATGCTAGATCTTGCACAAAAAATCTGATTCTGTGACTGTCAGTATTCCATGAAGCAACATAAATAGATCTAGAGTTTGTAAAAAAAATAAGAAAATTTTACATCCAATGGATCTCCCTTTTCCACGAGGACTGGGACTCCAAGTGAGTTTGAACAAAATCGTAACATAAAATAGTCATAACTTCCTCAATACTTTTCAAAATCACTATTATGATACCAATTCAGAAGTGGCATATAAATTTGGCCTTTGATGGCAGACTTCAATCTAGTTCCTAGGCAAGGAAAAACTTACATTGCAAGATAGGGCTTTGATATGTATGGAGGGAAAACCTCTTGAGGGCATAACACCTACAATACTACAGAAAATCACTATTATGACTCCAATGTGGAAATGGAACCAAAATTCTGCATCTTGCAGTTTGATTGTAATCAGGCATACTAGTGAAAAAATATGCACGTCACAATTTTTTGGTGGTTGAAGGGAGTAGATCTAGTGGAAGTTGAAAAGTAAAAAACTTCAATGAGCCAAGGTATAGAGCCCTTGATTGTAAAAACCCAGCATGTTAGAACTAGTAGAGGTGTGAGATGGAAACCTTAAGAGGTGACTAGATCTATAGGCTGCAATCATTGTATTACAGCAACAACTTGTGCACCCCTCTCATCTCATTTTGTAAATAACATAGAAGAGACCTATAGCTTGGAATTTGGAGGGATTGAGTGCTTTGTCCTCTTTTGGAATTAGAGTGATGAAGGTAGCCTTTATGGTTGGAAAGGCACCTGATATTTGGTGTAACTTTTCTTTCAATGCCTAGACCTCATTTTTAATGGTGAACCAAATGTGGTGGAAGAAATTTGTGGTGAAAATGTTAGGACTTGGATATTTTCTGGCAGACATATCCATGACAGTCAATTTGACATCTATTAAAGTGATGGGTCTCATGGGACTGGTGGCGTGTTCTTTCAAGACTCATTAGGGGATGTGTGGGTGATCATGTGAATGGCAGTGAAACCGTCCTATTTGAGTTTCACTGCCATTCCTTATTCAAGGAGTTTTATGGTCTCCTTATTCCTACCATTGACTCCTTATTTTACACCTCTTGGCAGCTGATTGTGCATGTACCTCCATGTGCATGGATTTATGGTGCTTGTTGGAGCATCCTTCGTGATATCCTTTATGTCTGGCAATGGAGTTTCTAATGAAAGCCCTAGAACTTTTCAAACGTAGAGAGTCAACTTGCCTAAGGAATGGTCACCATCTTATCCTTAGGTTTTGACTTATGGATGGGCTTTTAACATAATGTGATGACCTTGCTTCATATGGAAAAGTCATCTTGTAGCAATCTGACCATGGCTGCTTGGTTATGCTTGTGGTAGTGTTAGTTCATTTATGAAATTTGGCATGTGTTGTGGAGAATACCTGAAAACTTTGAATACCCTCACTACAAGCACAAGGCATCATTCATGTTTTGGAAAATTACTTCCCTGCATATACCATTGTATAAATATCGGTAGTACAAATGCCAAGCACGTTGATAAGCTTTGGGAATCCTTCCATTCACACACACACATTGTTAATGCAGTTAAATATTGGCAATATAAATGCAAGGCATCATCGGTAAGCTATGGAAACTCTCCATTCACTCACACACTGCTGTTACACCTAAAGATCAACAATACAAATGCAAGACACCATTGATAAGATGTGGAATTCCTTCCATTCACACGTGCATTGTCATTGTAATTAAATATCAGCAATGTGGGTACAAGACATGATTGACAAGCAATGGATATCTTTCCATTCACACACACATTGTTACTGCAATTAAATATCAGCAATCTAAGTACAAGAAATTGTTGACAAGCAATGGAAATCCTTCCATTCACACACACACACTGTCACTGCAATTAAATATCAACAATCTAAGTACAAGACATAGTTGACAAACAATGGAAATCCTTCCATTCGCGCACACACTGTCATTGCAATTAAATATCAACGATACACATGCAAGTCATCATTTCTGAGCTAAGGGAATCATCTCATTTCTGTGCATACCCACTGTAATTGCTGCTAAATTTGAACTCAAAAGTTTACCATTTACAGTCTTGAGGGCTGGGAAGTGATGTTTGTCTTTTACTGTAGAATGCATTACAGGATTGAGGCTAGAAAGTGGTGTCTGCATCTAACATTGAATGTCAAAGACCTTTGAATACACTATGATGAGTAATACTTGTCATTTTCCATGTGCTCAGAGGAATACCTCTTTACTATATGTGTAAGGAGCTCAAATATTTGTACAGAAGTTACCTTCACAACTGCATATTTATATCAGAGACACCAATAACAATGCAGCTGTTATCAGGAGCAGGGGATACTGCAGCAGGAATACTGGGAATAAAGGTGTATAGGTCTAGTGTACCTACAATCAATATGTCAGTTGGGACAAGTTTGTGTCATAAACAGACAACTTTCATCAGGATTCCATCAAACCTCCAGATATCATGCCAATGAGCCTTTTAATGCAATAAGTGGACACCATGCAGATGCTATGTATGAGACTTTTAAAGGATTAGAACACCTAGTGGCCTAGTCTTCAGACAACCTGAGGCTTCCCTTCTTCAAGGTACCCTCAACCACAGATCTTACCTTATATCAATATTACTTAAGGGTAATACTATCCAGGAGATCTGTAGATTTATCTTAAGGTTAAAACAACACAGTGTTTTAATTTTACCAGTCACACTCATGTTTACAAATTTATATCCATTAGTCTTCTCTACAAATTAGAACCTACACACACAGAAATGTAAACTAACCTTGTAACCATGCATGGACATATTTGGGCATCTTAGTTAATTAAACACTCGGCACTGTGTGGGCATTGGGGCAAGGTTTATGATTCTCCTTTCAACCATTGGCAACCAACAATGCAACTAACACCCCCAAGCTTATGCAACCTATCCCAATGTCCAGACCAGTAATTCCAGAGGTCTTGTCCAAGAACAAACTCTTATTGAGTCCCTAAATGACTTCAGGGAGCGAGTTGTAACTCGCCATAAAACTCTAATCAGGATGACAAGTTAAAAATTGTTGATTGTGTTGGGTTCTTGACATCAAATTACAGCTAGTGGCACACATTTCATTTGTTTCAACTATCGAAAACTATTTTATTTGACAATCTCCTGAACTAGGGTTTTGCTTAATATTGGGCAATGTAAATTTTGCACTAAGGTTGTATTTCTCAGGGAAATAGCCCAGGTGATTATGGGCAGTGTGTTCATGTCGTCCATGGTTGATCACACTTGCAAGAGCATAGAAAATTCAATTTTTCTGTTGAGAAATGGCAACAAGAAATTCCAGATTAAATTTGTCCTTGAATTTAAACTGAGAATTAAAATAGAATTCTATTCTCATAGCAACTTGTAAATAGTTAATTAAGTTTAATTGGCTTAATTAACTTAGGAATTTCAAGTTGGAAGTCTTTTGAAAGTCATGTAAGTGTTCTCCCTAAGTTTTAAGGGTCCAGTATGAGTTTAGATTGAGTGGAACTAGATAACTCAGTTTACTGAGTTATAGACAATTAAACTAGTTTCTAACTGTTTGTTGAACTAGTAGAGGATTAGCAGTCAGTTAATGCACTAGTGTATCCACGGGTGTTACTCCTGTTAACTGAATATTCTCTCAACGGAAACTCATGCATGTTAGTTTTGAGAAAGACCCTGTTGAGACTAGAGTGCAGGGACAATGTACTATTTGTTGTATAATTTTTTGAG
The DNA here is from genome assembly GCA_031772625.1 of Pinus tabuliformis. Classification (NCBI taxonomy): domain Eukaryota; kingdom Viridiplantae; phylum Streptophyta; class Pinopsida; order Pinales; family Pinaceae; genus Pinus; species Pinus tabuliformis. The sequence continues at coordinate 743,905,204 of CM062812.1, read as the reverse complement.
TTGTATAGATCATGCATGCACTCAAGAAGAGGACCTAGATTGGATTGCGCAGTTTTGGTGCACTGGATTCCCATTAATATGGGCTATTCATCCTAGGAATTGCGCAAGGAAATAGGGGCTTGGCAGGCATTGGAAATTGGCTAAGTGTTGGCTAAGAGAAGGCTTGTGAGGAGAGAGTTGAGCATACTTGTGCAGAATTGTTCTTGTGAGAACAAGCTTTATATCTTCACTCATATTTCTGATTAATGCAATATAGATAAGCGGGGTTTTGAACAGTGGCTTTCCCTAGAAAAACTTTTTGTGTTATGTGCCATTGATTTATCTTCTTCTTGTGTTATTGTATTCATCGATCTATTAGCTTCCACTAGTTGAAAGTAGAAGTAGATTCTTGTCTCTTGTTTTAGCAGATTACTTGAGCTTGTGAATCTACAGGAAAATCTACATTTTCTTCCCAATTTATATTTTATGCCCATGGACCGAAATCTCATTGTGTCCTCGAATGGTTTTAGGAAGGGAGTTGCAACTTGCCATAAAACTCCAACTAAAAATCCAGTTGAAAATCCCTTGATTGCAATGGAATAATAACATCAAATTATAGCTAGGGAAACTCCTCTCATCTGATTCCCCTTGCTAAAGTAGGTATTATTTGACAATCCACAAAACTAGGGTTTTGCTCAATAAGTGACAATGCAATTTTTGAATTAATATTCTATTTTTCAAGACAATAACTTGGGCGATTCTAGGTAGTGTGCTCACATGGTACTTGGCTAAACACACTTGTAAGAGCTTACAAAACTCAATCATGTTTCTTAGTTTGGATTATATATACATAAACAAAATTTTTATTCTATCCCTATAAGGCTTCAAGAAGCAAGTTGCAACAGCCAGAAAACCCTATACAAGATACCAATAAAAAAACTATCAATTACCTTGAACTCCTAAAATAAAACTACATTTTGGCGCACCCATCTCATCTGATTCCACTAGCTAAGAAATGTTTTATCTGACAATATCCAAAACTATGGTTTTGGTCAATAATGGACAATGTAATTCTTGCACTAAGGTTCTATTTATCAAAACAATATGTCACGACATTGTCGGTAGTGTGCCCACATGGTCTCTAGGCAAACACACTTGTAGGAGCTTACAGAACTCAATTATGCTACTTGGTTTGGATTTTATACCTCCATACCAAATTCTCATTATATCCTTGAATGATTTCAAGAAGTGAGTTGCAACTTGCAATAAAGTTTAAACTCTAAATGGGACTTCACGAAACAACTGTCTATTATGTTGAATCCCTCACATAGAATTACAACTAGTGCCAAACTTCTCATCTAATTCCACCACCTAAAAAAGGTTTTATTTGCAAATCTCCAAAAATGGGGTTTTTCTTAGTAAAGGACAATGTAATATATGCATTAAGACTCTATTATTCAAGACAATAAATCTGGTGATTTTGGGTAGCTTTCCCACTTGGTCCTTGGTTGAACACACTAGAAATTTTTTTACAAAACTCAATTATGTTGCTCGATTTTTATTTTATGCCCAAGCAACAAATTTCCATTGTCTCCCTGAAGAGCTTTAGGAAGGGATTTGCATCTCGCCATTAAATTGTAACCATGAGTCTCATCGAAAAATCATCGATTTCATTGGACTGTTAACATCGAATTTCATCTATGAGCACCCTCTCATTTGATTCCACTGGCTAAAGAATGTTTTATCTTACTATCTCCAAAAACTATGTTTTTTCTCAAAAAATGGACAATCTAATTTTACAAAAAAGTTCTATTAGGATCCCAAGCTGCATTTCATGGAGTTGGCACACTTGAGACAGATGGGCAGCATAGAGGCTTACATATCGTAGTTCCAGAGTCTAGTTGTGATGGTGTCATACATTTCTCAAGCTCAGTTGATTATGTTGTTTGTAGAGGGGTTATCAGATCCCTTGTGTGGATGGATGAGGGGCTACAAGCCCACGACATTGATGGACATCATTTCCAAGACCCGAGACATGATTGATGCAATTCCCAATACCAATGCCCCTATACCCACCATGCCCGTGGCTCCTTAGGGGAGAAAATATACTCATCATCCTTAGAGGGAGATTGGGTGTGGTCAGTTGGATGATGAGACTTGGAGGAACCTATGGAGGAGGAAGTTGTGTTTCACGTTCCAAGATTCGTGGGCACCAGGCACAAGTGCACCAAGGGCAAGGCCCATTACATCGAGGTGTACTCAGATAGCGAGCAGGAGGATGAGGCTGAGCAGGAGATAGACAGTGGCGACAGAGGACCATAGTTTGCAGGAGGAGGACCACCGCCACCACCACCACCTCGGTGAGGAGGGCTAATTGTTCCCACCAGGGGAGTTCTTGCTTCACTTCAGGAACTTCCAAAGTACTTGACAATAACGGATCAGGGGCACAGTGCAAGGGTAGTGTGTGTCAGTATTAGTGGATAGTGGGGCTACCCATAACTTTATTGATTCCTAGATGGTGGAGTAGAGAGGCATACATACGGAGACATTTGAGGGGTCTTTGATATTGGTACCAGGAGACCGAACTATGCGGTGCACGAGATATGTCCCTAGTCTAACTTTGATTATGGGGAACTATTCCATGACTGACCATTTCTTTGTGGTTGATGTTCCAAACACTAATGTGGTGATGGGTGTCCAATGGTTGTATTCATTGGGGTGGGTCACTACCAATTGGAGGAAACTGGAGATGGAGTTCATGGACCCAGATGGGAAGTTGGTAGTGTTGAGGGGTATGCACTCCTACCCACCATAGTCAATATACGTCCATCGGATGGAAGCAGACATGTGGCGTGGTGGTATAGAGCGAGCGGTGGTGCTCATGATTTCAGAGACAGGAACTTAGGCATGACTGGTTCATCCAGACATCTTTGTGTTGTTGGGGAGACATCAAACAATTTTTTGGGAGATCCCTCCAGGAAGGCCTCCTGATCGAGGGTTTGAGCACACCATTGAGTTGTGAGAGGGTGTACATGCAATTATCACTACTCTGTATCAACGCCTTGAGGCCTACAAGGACGAGATTGAGAGGTCCATCTAGAAGCTATTGGTGTTGGGGCATATCAGGCCTAGTACTAGCCCTTTTGCTTCATCGGCGGTGCTAGGAAAGAAAAAGGATGGGACCCTTCGCATGTGCATCAACTACTAGGCACTGAATAGAAGACTTTGAAGAACCAGTACCCCATGCCCCGTATAGATCAACTGATGTATGAGCTTAGAGGAGCCAAGTACTTCTCTAACATAGACTTGCGTGCAAGGTACCATCAAATGTTGTTAGCAGGACATTCTGAAGATAGCATTCAGGTGCCACAAGAGGCACTTTGAATTCCTGGTGATGCCCTTCAAACTCACCAACTCCGCAACCACATTTTAGTATTGCATGAACCATGTGTTCTGCAAGAACTTGTGCAGTTTTGTTTTGGTGTTCTTCAATGACATGATTATCTACAACAGGACATGGGAGGAGCACCTACAACACTTGGAATAGGTCTTAAGCATCTTGGAGGAGCAACAATTTTATGCCAAGACATCCAAGTACGAATTTGGGTTGACCGAGGTGTTGTACCTAGGGTATGATATGAGAGGATGGAGTTAGAGTCCACCAGGAGAAGATTCACGCCATCCTTGATTGGCCCACACCTAGTAACTTGACAGAGTTGAGGGGATTACTGGGCATATGCACATATTACAGGCACTTCGTGAGGGGATTTTCTCAGTTGTGTGCACCCCTTACATACCTCATGAAGAAGGGGCACTCAATTGGTTAGACACAGTAAGAGGCCTTTGAGCACCTCAAGATGGTCATGAGTACTTTCCCAGTCTTTGCGTTACCAAATTTTTCCCAACCCTTTGTACTGGAGTGTGACACATCAGGTGAGGGCATTGGGGCAGTGTTGATGCAGAGTGGTCATCCCATACCTTATGAGAGTAGGAATCTTCGGGACTATGAACGGTTGTACTACATCAGCACTCCCTCTTAGCTAGGGAGGTATTCATAATGACTATCCAGATTTTCTCTGTTAAAATCTTTCTTTAAGAATAAGGTTACACGCTTCATAGTACCATTATCCTATGGTACTATAACATAATTATGATCACAATTCACCATCAAACAACTAGTCTCCATACATAGTCTAGGTGAAACTCCAAAGGCCTCGTCTTAGGCCTAATACCAAACAAGCTCACTCTAGAAAGATTTGAGCATGATACTGGGAGGAACCTGCTCATCAGAGTTGCCTCCAAAAATTTCTTCAACCAAGTTCACAATGATAATTAATCTTTCTTCACCGCCATGATTCCAACCCAACAGACATGCTTCTCCAAGACTCTAGGTGCTATCTAGGCTATTATTGAGACACAAATCCAAAAGACATGTTGATCTATAGGTCTAGGTACCATCTAGGTGATTGCCAAGGCATTAAACCAACACATATTATTTCACGGATCTAGATACCATCCAGGCTACTGCCCAGTTATCGACCCAACATTTTTCAGGGATCTAGGTACCATCTAGGCTACTACAAAGGTACACACCCAACATCTTTCAAGGATCTAGGTACCATCTAGGCTACTGCCAAGGTACCAACCCAACATCTTGCAGGGATCTAGGTACCATCTAGGCTACTGCTCAAGTACCAACCCTATGTACCATCATACAACCTATTCAACCTAAGGTACCACAACTTTATGTACCATCATATAGGCTACCTAGCCTAAGGTACAACAACTAGTCACCATGATCTGATCAGTGCCTCAACCACATCGTATACAAACTAGTATAGGTTTTCCATCACCAAGGTCAAACCTCCAAGAACATCTGTGTTCCAAGTTCCAACTACACAGGGTTGGCCAAACCCTAGAGCATATTTAGCTCCTCACACCACAGGGTCAAAACCCTAATAGATCCTCACATCACAGGGTTGACATTATCTTGGCCAAAGGTCTCAGAAGGCTCACTCAACAAGTAAACAAGCTTGATAGAGGCACCCACTCTTATAGAGTGGTTGTTCCAATCATAGAAAGGTACCTACTCGTTTAAGTAACTAGGCCTTAAAGACCATACTTTCTAAATTAGGAGAATGTATGATTTCAACAATAGTCTAGGCCAAACTTCTACCCCTATTGTTATCTCATTATGCTCCCTATTTCTGAGAGAACTTACCTTAATGTGTCCAAGTTTGTCCCTGAAGTACATGTACTTCATCCAGGACAAAGGCTTGTCAAAGGGCTATCACAACTTTAGCCGTTAAATATAATTTAAAAATAATACTTAAATACATAAGAGTTAAACTACTCCCTCTGAATCAAAGCTTCTTTTAAATTCATATTTCTTTTTGGATTCAGAGCTCCTTCTACGTTCACAACCCTTTCAAGATTCAAAGCTCCCTTTGAATCCAGGACTTGTCAGAAACTTCTTCCAACATTAGACAACCTTTAACATGTTCTTGCAATCCTCTCTAGGAGGTCACGAAAGAATAGTTACAATCAAGCAAGGAAAATAAAACGAGACTAGATTACTAGAGAAATCAATAATATTAAAGGAAGAGAGATAGATCACGTATCTTTTGTGATGAGTAACAACTCCCTCTTGATCTTATACTTTCGCAGTTATCCAATAGATCAACATTCTTGCTCTAGACATCATTATCATGACCTAGGGTTTCTTCTTTTAGCAGGAGCATCTCATCCTAGGGTTTTGTCCAAAACCCTAGGCATTCTCTTATCAAGCCTTTCTAAATTTGCAAACCCTATAAATCAAAAAGTCAAAACCCTAAATGTAATTTTACACAAGGGATAGATTACTCTAGGGTTTTGTCCAAAAACCCTAGAAAATATACCAAACCTCAAATTCAGAGCAGATCAATACTCCAAGTCAAGACTTCAAATTACTTCAAATCAAGACTCCAGATCATCCTTGGCTCTTTCAAAAATTCTTAGCAACTTTGGATCATGAAAATATCTTAGGCCAAACCTTACAAAAGAACCTCAGATTCACTCCATCTTAGGGTGCATTTCGAACTCCATCTCACGATCATTTTGTAGACATTGTTATAGTAAATAGAACTTTGGGATTCATCCAAGGAACTTGGATCTTCATTTGGATCTCATTATTGTCTTTAGGTCATCATATTGGTCTTAGATTACTATGCTTGGATTATACTTATAGAATGTGGAGCATACTTGTGGAACACAGAACTTGGAACAAACTCTTTGACATGACTGAAATATGTTATATATTGTTTCAAATTTCGGCCAAGTTTGGGAGCTTGAACTTGCACCTGGTTAAAAATGATCATAGGCCTAACTTTGTAGAAAACTCATAAGCCAAATTTAATCGATGCCATAGTAGATTGAGCATAGTTCCATCTCGGTGTGCGCAATTTACATGATTTGTCAACTTGGAAAGTAATGAAGATATATAGAGTGTAAATAATGTAGAAGATGCATACTCTTGTTATCATTACTCACATGGTCGTTTCAAGAGATACTAGTTTATTTCCTTCGACACCAATCTTGTTCATAGAAATAGGTATACTACTTGCTGAAATGTAAATGGAGACTGCAGTTGATAATTCTCTGTAAACTCTTGGTCTAGATGAAAGGAGATCCCGAATACTAAATCCTTTTTTTTAGTAAGCTGCAAGTTATCCATATGTCAGTTGGATTCTTGTTAACCTTCAACAAAGGTTCAAATTAAAGAATTGAGCATATTTTGACATATGATGGGGCACATCAATAGGCATATTAGATCCAGTGGTGACAATGCTTATTAATATGAAAGTGTTAATGGCAGAGGCCAAGACTGGCCGAAACATGTTATGCATTTAAGCATTTCTTGGTTACATGTAGTGCATGTATGGTTTTCTTTATGTGAGATGACTTTCGGAATTGTGTGCAGTCAAATATATAATTCCCAAAGAATGACCTTGCCCCCACACTGCATTGCTGGAGAAGGTGAAGTCACCCATATACATTTATCTTGCAATAAGGTGAATATATATATAATTTATATATATATAAATATATATACACATTGAGACTCAGGGTTAGCATGGTAACCACCTTTGGTTAGGGTGGGTTACATCCTCAGTGCATAGGACCCTATTTTGCATGCATCTTCAAAACCATGTTAATAATGTATTTTGGTGTTCGGAACCCAGAATTGCAAAGGGGTAGTAACTAAGTTAAAATATGCGTAGAAGCAATCAGAGCCACATTTGGAAATTCAAAATGTTTTGAATTTAACAAAATTAGAAGAAAAAAATAAAATATAAAACTGAAAGCAAAAAATACCTTTGTTGAACTGTGAAACATGTAGAGGAAAAGAATATGAAAAGCTTCAACTCGACCAATCTGAGACAAAATCGTGTATTACCAATTTGAAAAATGAAATTGAAGACGGCATAACCCCAAATAGAAAACTTCACAAGTTTTTCTCTGGTTTTGGCCTTTGTGCCCATTTCTATATCGGTCTTTGTCAATGCAGGCTCTGGTTCTCCTTTTCTACTTTTGTTGGTGATGCTTCAACTGAAAAAACTGTGCCCGATAGGGCAAGAATATAAAACTGAAAGAAAATGTATCCTATGTTGGAATCTGTCACTGTCTCTTCTGACTTCAACTGCTGAACTGAAACATGAAAAAAGATCTGAAACGCTTCACTCGACCAATCTGAGAAAAAATCGTGTATTGCCAATTTAAAAAATGAGATTGAAGACGACACAGCCCAAATAGAAACTTCACAAGTGTTTCTCCGGTTTTGGCCTTTGTGCCCATTTCTATGTCGGTATTTGACAATGCAGACTCTGGTTCTCTTTTTCTACTTTTGTTGGTGATGCTTCAACTGAAAAAAATTGTGCCCACTATAGGGCAAGATTGACCTAGATAATGATTTTGAAATCGGTTCAGGAGGGCAACAGAGGCTATGACTATTTCATTTATGGAAAAATCTGAAACTGTGCACATGGTTTAATTCGGATTGCACAATGATGATTTGTGAAAATTTGGAGGCAACCTATGTTTTTCATAAATTTGGAGGCAATAATTCAAATTCGTAAATTTGGAGGAAATCATTTGGAATCATTATACTCTCTATTTTGCATAAATAGATTTTATCTTTCTTTTACTCAAATTGTGGAGATATTATGGTCACACAAGGAAGGTGCGACCAAATGTAAAATTATGTGTTTTTCTTTTTTACTCTAGTTTCTTATTTTTTTATTTTCAAGCTCATTGTCATTTAATCAAGGATTGTTTTTTAGGAAAGATAAAAAGGAAATGGGTTTGAAAGGTTGTATTTTTTAAGGATCTAAGAGCTCTAATGGTTATTCATTGAGAAATGAAAATGAATTTATTACATAAAAAAGATTGTAATTAAAACCTAACTCATAAAATTATGACTCCTAGTGGTATAGGAACCTAACAAAGTAATTATGGAAACCAGAACCCAACAACTACGAAATCGATCAATTTCGATTATTATGATTGTAGACTTCTTAAAAAAAACCGTTTCACGCGCGCAGCAGCAGCCCCTGGTGCGATCTGAATACTCTCTCCATCGCCATGGCCCTAGGAGGGGGCCCTCAGGCCCCTCCTCCACCAGAGATCCTTGCGTTCAGGAAGCTAATCGGTGACAATAGTAAACGCCCAACAAGGGAAACTCAGTGCAAGTTTGTAAAGAAACTGGACAACATTCCCACAGTCGCCCTACCCATTGAAGATTCTTGCAGATCTGCTTTGAACTTAGCTAAAAGAGGGCTCATCGGCCAATTTACAGGGCTATGGCCTTCCCCCAAGGCTGTCGAGGTGGGTACAAAGGAACTGGCGACCACTAGTAAAGGAAGGCATCAGAAGCTTCCTGGTTGGTAAGGGCTTTTTTGTCTTTGTTTTTGATTCAGTAGAAGACAAAAATCTCATCTTTAGGAATGGACCATATTTCATGGGACCTCAGGGTCTGTATCTAAACTCATGGTCACCAGATTTTCGATCTGACACAAGATGTGCCATCAGTAGTTCCAGTGTGGGTGCGCCTCCCTCATCTTCCACTGCACTGCTGGAACCCGAAGTCACTAGAAACGATTGGTAACACCCTGGGAAAATACATAGACAGAGCAGAGAGAAGGGATCAGTATTCATGTGCAAGAATATGTGTCGAAGTCGACTTGGAAATAGGGTTACCTGAAGCCATAAAGTTAACAATAGCAAACTGGTCTTATATCCAAGAGTTAGACTACGAGCAACTACCATTCAAATGCAAAAATTGCCATGAATATGGGCATTTTGCAAGATACTGCAAAAAAAAGGAGGAATATCTAGAGAAGTCGAAAGGAGAGAAATGGATCCAGGTGCATAAAGCAGTCCAGGCCAAGGTGAGTAACAGGATAAAGGAAAGAGGTACCGATGGAGTTTGGAACACCCTTAACAAGAATGGTTCAAATGGAAGGAAGAGGAGAATAGCCAAAGACAATGGCCACAATAAACCCATTCGAAACCCTCAGCGCTTCAATCGAAATTCCAGAAATAGAGATAGAGGAGATTGAATGACAAGTTCCCTCACTCGAAGCAGAAAAGAAGAACATGGATGTAACCCACTTGACTCCCCAATAGGAACCTCCTCCTCACCCACATATGCAGAAATGACAAGGAAAAACCCCGAAAACCTCTGGGTCATCGGAAGACGAGACATTCGAGAAAACCTCTAAAAGAGTTGGAAGGAAATCTCATAAGGAAGCTAGGAAGAAGAGGTGGAGAGGCAAAAAATGCAAGGTAGCCAATCCACCATTGAAATGTCTATCGGGGAAACACCATAACAAGGCCCTCTAAGGGGGATCAACTCACTCCAGTCCCCTAGATAATGAAACTAGTATCTTGGAATTGCAGAGGCTGAGGGAAGCTTAGATGCCCCAATCTTTTGTGCCATAGCCAGTGTTCATCATTTTTGCTTAGATAACATTGTTGCTATCCTCCCTTGAGTATGTATAAATTATTTGGAGTTCTTATGCCTTTGATCACTGTTTCTCCTGTATCAAGCTCACGAACAATACATCCATTTGATCGAAATACTACCTCATTTCCTTGATCACACATTTGACTAACACTCAATAGATTATGCTTTAAGCCATCAACATACATAACATTTCCAGCTTTGACCTTTTCTTTTAAAAGAACAGAGCCTTTACCTTTTATGAGTGCAGGGGTGTCATTTCCAAATGAGACCTTCCTTTCCTTTTCTAAGGCACTATATGACTGAAGTTTTTCTTTATCACCTGTCATATGTTTCGAGCATCCACTGTCGATGTACCATTGATTTTCCTGTCCTTCCGCATATAAGGCTATACCACATCTTTCTAGTTGTGGTTCTTTCTTTCTCCATGTTTTGGGACCCAATGAAGCTTGCTCCTTCTGAGATGTTTGCCGAAACTTACTCCTACATTCAGAATCTTCATGACCGAAGTTGTTACAAATAGAGCATTCTATTTCATTTTCAAGAGCAGAAAAGTTATTGTAGGTTCTTTTCATGATCCCAATCACACTCCTTTGATTTCGTGCTTCTCTAGTCATGATGGTCTTGTAGGCAACACATTGAGCAGCTTTGTGTCCAAAGTTATGACATGAGAAACATTGGCCATTAAAGAAATTCCTACAATTATCAAATCTACCGACCAGGTGATTGTAGTTTCCATTGACATTCATTCTTGAGGCAAATTGAGAATGATTTACCTGCGGTTGGTTGTAGCTTCTATTCATCCTTGAAGTAGATTGACCCCGATTTACCTGGTGATCCGCTTTATGCCTTTGTTGACGATTGTCAACCTGTTCACTTCTCCTTGCTGCATCAAGATAACTTTTGGAGGTGGATGGCTTCTGTGCTTGAGATGCTTCTTCAGTATATCCAAGACCTGTCTTGATTAGAGGAGAACGCTGCACTTTGATAATCTCATCTAAAGTTTCAGATCCTTTAACAAATCTAAGATTAAGAGCTTTTGTTTTCTCAATATCTTTTCTAAGTCCCATAATTTCACATTCTAACTTTTCATTGTGTTTTTCCCTTTCAGCAAGTTGGAATGTCAGAGTATCTATAATCATACTCTTTTCTTCTAAACAAATTTTAAGTTTAGAAATTTCTTCATAGAGACCATCTTCATCTATAGCATCCAAGAAATCATCATCTTCAAAAGCCATCAAAAGTCTATAATCATTACCATGTTCATCTTCATCACTATTTGAAAATCCATCGCTGTCTTCATGTGTATAATAGCTCTTCTTACTTATGTTTTCTATTTTCTATTCCATTTAACTGGTTCCTTACCTTTATCAAGCTTATCTTTATGAGGACATTTGGCTGCATAGTGACCGACTCTTCCACAAGCAAAGCATTTGAAAGGTAGCTTACCTCTGAATCTTCCAAAACCCTGTTGAAGGTTCTTGACAAAGTTTGATTCTTCCTCTCCTTCTGACGTATGTCCTGACTCAATGTATTCTCCTTTTCCTGAAGCTTTGAATGCGGCTTCTCTCATGTCTGATGGACCCCCTTTTCTCATTTCGAAAGCAGTTAGGATTCCGTGCAGCTGTGACATGGTAATACTCTGAAGATTCTGCTTTTCTTCTATGGCAGAAACTTTTGATTCAAACTTAGAAGACAAAGATATTAGAACCTTTTCAACTAAAGTAACTTCTTTTATCTCTTCACCCAAGTTTTTCATGCGATTAACAATCTCATCTATACGTAAGAAATAATTAGCCACACTTTCATCATTTTGCATTTTGAGAGTTTCATATTGAATTCTGAGAGATTGTAGTTTTGCACGTTTTACCTGATCGAGTTCATAGCTTAGAATGATCTTGTCCCATATTTCTTTGGCGGTTTTGAGCTGCATAACCTTGACGAATTCTGATTGAGATAGACTCCCCAATAGAGTATTAACAGTCTTTGCATTTGTTTCATACTGCTTTTTACCAACCATGTCTGTAGGAGTTGTTGATGGAAATGTGTATCCTCCTTCCACGATATCCCAAACTTCTGCACTAAGAGATTGAAGATAGGTTGTGGTTCTTACCTTCCAATAGACGAAGTTGCTTCCATCAAAGATTGGTGGCCTGATGGATGCCTCTTTTTTGTAGTTGCTCATGATGATAGATCTTCCTTCAAGCGATCAAACTTCTTCTGAAGGACCTGCTCTGATACCAATTATTGGAAATAATACTGAGGGGGGGGTGAATCAGTGTTAGCAATTTAACAATTTTTCATTTCCATAAACAAATTGATATACGCTACTTCTGTTAATTAACCCTGTGTATATACGCAACTGTGTTTAGAGAAAACCGTGTATATCTTGCAAACTTCTAATTTTAGTTAGCTGAACTTAATCTGTGTATTAGAACCATAAAACAGTAATCAAGTGCAGTAAACAGTACAAGCAATCACACACATGAACACAAGATATAAGGTGGAAACCCAATGTGGGTGAAAACCACCTGCTGCAATTCGTCTCTATCTTCTTTTAATAAGAAACTTATTTTTACAATATTTCTGTGTTGGTGCAGTCTTAATCAAGTACGCAACCTTCTACCTGCATAAGGCTACAACCTTCTCTCGTTTTCCAGCTTCTCCTGGAAGGGAGCTACAACCCCCTTAGCTCTTGTATTAGCTGATGTACTAGTACATAGGTGCTGACCTACAGAAGGCTACAACCTTCTCTTTTCTTCCAGGGACCACGTTTCATAAATTTTCAGACTGGATCCATCAATAACATCAATCAAACATCAAATATATCTGCATCAACCAATCTCCTTTGCACTAACCAAAAACTGAATCAAACAATCACTTCTCTGAATGATGTAGCCAAAATACAGTAACAGTAACCAGAAACCAATCCTGAACCCAGAAGTAGCTAAAACATATTTTATGAGACGTACGCTACTTCAATATGTAGAACCTGCGTGCATACGCTGTTATATTAAGGCAAACTTGTGTATACGCTGTTTTGAATTACCGAACCAGCGTGTATATGCGCCTTTGCTATGCTGAACCTGCGTACAGATCTATAAAAGATAATTTACCCTTTTCAACTATTCAGACATCAGTTATACCCAAATCATCAGATTTATAGATCAAGTCATGCGCCAAATATAACAGATCAAAATCACACAAAGATACTTCTCTTCAAGCCTTAAGATCTTGACCCATCAATAGAACTTATCCTTCTTCTAGCGCTCAGGTTCCTCCTTGATTCAGATCCAACTATGCACCATAACCCAATGACCAGTATTCTTGATCTTGCTCTTCATAAGATATTCAATCCTTAAGTGCCTTTGCCTAATGATCTCCTTCCCCTTTTATAGTCTTAGGCCTTACTCAATACCATGGTCCAAAACCACTTAGAACCAATACCTGGGTCCAAATACCCGGGTTCAACACTTCGGACGAGATACCATAAACCATAGGTCCAAATACCAAGGACCAAAAACAAGTTTTCCCACATGTACGCGCTTTTCCTTGCATGAAAGCACGTGCATATGCATACGCGCCTTTTGATCGGCAATCCCACGTGTATACGGCTTGGTCAACGGGAACCTGCGTATACCTTCTTTTCCTTTATTTTGAAAGCCTGTGAGCCTGAACTGTCATCTGAATGATTTGCTGAGTGAGTTGCCATCAAGGACAATACCTGTGCCATAATGCCAAGCCTATGTCATAATGCCAACAGTATGTGTTAGGACTGAAGAAAAACTTGGTATCGATCGTGATGCTGGAAGACAAAGGCTATGATGTAGTCTACAGTAAGGGAAAGGTTTTCCTTAGACACATCACCACGAGATAGGTGAAGCAGATCGGTTCACGAGTCAAGAACCTGTATGCTCTTGAGGTTCAAGATGCATGCAAAGCCTTGAGGAGTAAGGCAACTGTTGGAGACTTTGTGGTTGAAAGGGAGAGTACATTACCTCTCAACATGCAGCGCCAAAAGAAGTCTCAGACAATTGTGGAGGAGCCACAATTGGTGAAGCAGCTTCAGGAGGTTGTGGAGTAGCCACAACTGGAGAAGCCGAGAGGAGACCGAGTGGAGGCATCCACTCATGCAGAGACCTCCAGTAGGTGGAAATTTCGAGCCAAGTGGGCAGAGGGATCACATGCATCCATACCTCCAGATAGGAGGTGGGGCGATGTGGAGTGACAGTCCCAAGAAGGATGTGGAGTGACAGATAGTCCCTTGTGAGAGAGGTTTTACAAAAATTATGAAAAGGGGTGGTTATGAATTTGAAAATCCATTCTTTACTAGTTTTTTCCGTGGGAAGTGAGGGACAAATTCATGCCTACCCTCTTCATCATGGTGAAACATTTTGATAAACATGTCCCAAATGGCCCAAGTGCTGCCCCACTTAGCTCATTTAGGTGTTTCTTCAAACACTGTGTGATCAACCAAAGAACTTGTAGATTTGGGAAGAAACTGGGCAAATTGGACAACTACATTGTAGTAGCTCCCATACCTCGAGCGACCAACTCAATCCAACGCCTTGGGCCATGGTCGAGACCAATGATCTTTCAAAAAATTGTTTGATGAACTGTCGTTTTAGGCCTTAAAAGACAATGGCCACCAACGCCCATATTCCACTGCACGATATTGATAAACCTTGGTGCCACTACCAACAATCTAACCAGAGGTGGTGATACCACACCAATGCTTTAAAAACTGGAAACCTCTAAGCTCCTCTCGATTTCCTCGGCGCAGCCCACATGAGATGGTGGTGCTGCGGGTTCCAGTGTCTTCTCCTTCTTGACGTCCTACTTATGGTCGTCTGGGGAACCCTTGTGATTCAAGCCACCACTGATTGTGGTGCCATAGGTTCCAATGTCTTCTCCTTCTTGGCTTTCTACTTATGGTCATCTAGGAAGCCATTGTGATTCAAACTCAAAACAACTACAAAAATGTGATTCTCGTAAAACATCAAAATCGCTTCTCATATAAACCTAAGTCATCAACAACACTTTTAAAAAAAACCTTCAAGTGAATTGAACAACACTCTTTAAAAAAAACCTGAAAGTGAATTAACAACACTCTTTAAAAAAAACCTTAAATGAATTGAACCAAGTAGAAATATCACCATAATCATCTAAAAAGTGAGGGAGAGATTTTCAATAATATTAAAATACCATAAAAAAAATTAAATTTTCAATCATATTAAAATACCCATAAAAAAATTTAAATTAATTATTCACATGAAATTTGAACAAAGAGATTATTAATTCCGTTGTTAAAATATTTTCAATCAGTTAAAATTGCAAAAAGTTAAGCAAACTAACTAAACAAACGCATGGGCCTCTCGAATCATTACTCGACTTTCAGCTTCATTGCTGTGGTAATTCAAACTAACTAAACTCACTCATGGACCTCTGGAATCATTACTCGACTTTCATTCAGGAACTTCGGAGCTTCATTGCTGTGGGAATTTGTTCAAGCGATTCGGATCCATTCACAGCATTGAGCTTGCCTTCTCCTCCGCTGTCTGTGGATTTTCATTTTGCAGGATTTGGCCACAGTTTCACCGTTAAACCCTTGGCGTCAGGTTTTCTACAAGGTATATTTTCCTCTAATACTGAGGTTTTACCATGCTTTTAAAGTTGGAGAGGTTACACAGAGACCAACAAATTAGTAGGTTTAATAATAAGCCGCAGTTCCCAGCGGCTAAGCTCGAGGCCTCGTATAGTTTGAGGTATCCAGCGAAACATGGTCCTATGGGAGGAGGGCAGTAGCAGCCGGGGCTGGTAGTAATAACACTTATCACATTAATAATAATCATAATGCCCAGATGCATTCGTCAGTGGAATTTCATGGACCTGGCAATCGGTGCACGGGGCAGAAGTCCTCAAGTATGGGAAGCACATCGTCGACCATAGGGTAGAAACTGGTTAACATAATTTTCATCACCTAAGCCCCCAGCCAGCGGCAGTTTCTCAAGGTGAGAAAACTTTCGAGCCCATCCACATTTGTTAGGGTTCAATATGGAGTTACATACCTTTTTGAATTCGATATCCGTTAATTTTAAGTTGTTGCTGCGTTGAATGAACTTTGTTGCCGCATTATTCAGATTGCATTTTTTGCAGATTTTGTTGTTTTTTTTTTGTCGTTTTAAAGTATTCCCTCTCTATTTGTTCAATTAAAATGAAAATCACCATGAAGGTGATGCACATAGTGCATAAATATAATAATATAACCAGGTCCCCTATTTCATTAAACACTGGAGACCAAAACAGATGACTTAGCTTACGCATCTGGCCTTCCTACAATCACTCAGATTTACAAAAAACTCTTTAACAAGTTCTGTTGTTTGGATTCAAACTTTCAACTCCAACAAACAGAAAGGTCGCATTATCATTGTAGATATCCTATGGATCGTTTGAATTTCTGCATCTAGATTACATGCCTTGCTTTCAATGAAAGTTGGCATTGGTATTGTATGTACCATTTGGCTACCTATTCTCTGGAATGGCATTCTCTATAATGAGCGTTTTCCCTGTAGAGAGAGTTTTAAGACGAATGGAGAACGGAGCACGTAAAGGGCCACTGTTCAAAGCCCAATTTGAAGGAGAGATCTTGGAAGAGAGATTTGATCCCAGGATCAAGATATTTTATTTACCTTTTTCCCATTTCTTTCATCGAACTTTGCCTCTACATCCTGAGGATCTACTATAGGATATTGGATTGGATCTACTGCTAGTACAACATTGCCTCTGGTCGAATTCTCGGGGAAGGAGTGATCCGGAACTGTAATGTTTCTAACTAGAAAATTAAGTGATAACAAAGCAAACAGACAATCTAGCAATCAGAAATGTGAAATAAACATCATACACCCATGAAAACGCTGGAAATAGAGAACTGCCGAGCCATGTTATTAAATCATCAAGGGCAAATACAACAGTGAATGGAATGGTGCCCCTAGGCTTGGGCTTGTCTCCAAGGACAAGCGTGCCAAAACCCAGGTGAGCAAATGCTAATCTGAGAGCTGCCCAACTGCTGCTCTAGAACTGATCTACGCTGTCTACTGGAACAAAAACGCTGGAATCATTGCTTCCGTGCTCAGAAAATTATAAAACTTCAGCTCCCATATCCTCAGCAAAAACCCACCAAAACCCAGGAAGGGTTTGGCCTAGTTCAAACTTCTGAAATTCGACCCCCAAGGAGTCTGTCCTCTGCTGAAGCTGACAAACTCGGCCTGTCTGAATGAAGCTAGGAAAGCTCTCCAAAACTGCCCCAAATCACCGAAATGAGACCCTTTATGAATTTCCTTCCTTTCCAACTGTAATTATTGTGCTATGGCTCTCTCCCTCAAGACCCACGTGTTGCTCAGTGTCTCCCTTTTCGTTGTCCTCCAAGGATGAGTTTTGAACTGCCCAATTGTTGCACCCACATGCTCCAAAACTCCTCCCAAGTGCTGACCTCCTAAAGTCCTTCAACTCTTCAGATTCCTCCGGCAAGTGCTGACCCAATAAAGCTTTGTCCCCAACTGCGTGTTCCCTTCTCTGCTGGCCCTGAAATATGCACTGTTGGTTTGTGGATGAATGTGTTGGCTATGAATCCTCCCTGGTGCTCTGAAAATGCCTTCCTAGGGTGGCACTCATAGTCCCCCAAAGGTAATGTTGAATCTCCCGCTTGAGAGATTCGTGGCTAAGCAACCAGTTGACTCAGCTAAGCAGCTCGAGCAAATATTCAAGTGATTTTCGATATGCAAGAATGAATGAATCCCCAAGTGAGGAACTCTTCCTTCTAATGACTTCGTGGGCCTCCCCCCCATGTGGGCCCCTCCGAAAGCCATATGATTTTCCTCCAAGGCAATTCGAATTGCCCAATGCATTTTCCCACGTGGGTGGCCCCCACCTTCCACTAGCAAATTAATCTGGCCTTCATTTCTCCTAAGTTCCTAAGTACACATTGCTTCGGTCCTTTTCCTTAACAAAATTTGTACAAAATTGTGGAGAGACAAAACCTATTACAAATTCTTTTGGGAAGGGACATGATAGGAACAAAACTCCCGAACTTTGTATTTCAGGCAAACAACTCACACTATCTACCTTCTTTTGCATTACTTCATTTTGTTGTTCGTGACAATCCCCTGTTACCTTGAGCTTCTGAATAAATCTGGGTGCTACTAGACAGCTTCATTCACCAGTTGTTGCAACTCAAATAATTTAAATTCTTTGACTGATTAGGATATTTTTTCATTTTTATCTTCATCCCAGGAAGAAACTAGTTGCAACTTCACTATTTCTAATGGGGAAAATCCTTTCTGCCTGCTGCTGTGGCATCTTCCTCCGACCATCTTGGTAAACAAATAAAAGAGTTTGCAGGTTCGGAAATCCACTAGTAAAGTCTGTGGTAGAACCGCTGAATTGATGATTACTTCTCCACCAAACGACCCACAGAAAATGATATTCCCTTCGGTTTATAGATAATGTTTCGACAACGATTGCACGACACGCAATGTCAAGTGGTGATGCGATGGAAAATATAGTGACATAAAAAACCAATGATAATGTTGATGGTATATGATGTCTGTCAATATATAATTTTGAGGCCTGCGACTGAGATACGATGTCATTTTCATTAATTACTGGGTCCATATGATGGATCTTTTTTTCTGGTTGGGGATGGTCATGGAGTTATTTTTAAATTTATTTGATTACGGTTCATTGTTTTAATGAATGAATGAATGATATTTTAATGTCCATGAGACTAAAAATAGTCTATGGGATCACCAACCTCCATGCTTTTCGATTTTTGTATTTCAACCATTTTCTTATTCAAATTGACGATGAACTGACCCAACCTTCTAACAGTCACCTCGCTAAAAAGACAATGCCAAGGGACCGATGCAAACATATTGCCATAATTGTCCCTGATGTTTCTGAAAGCATCACATTCCAAAATGAAATGGGTCGTGGAGCGAATTTTTGGCATGGAAAGATAAAATAAATAAATTAACTGGATTTGATTGCGTTAAAAACTAAAAATCATGACAATTATTTGTGTAGTAGTAGGGATTGACTGAGGCTACTGCTTTCCCAGTGCAACTTCCGCAAAAATTGACGAAATTTATTTTCCAATACTCACGTTTTGTGTGAAAATGTCTTGTTTTGAGTGCCTCTTGAGTCAATTGGAACTTATTGCTTCTGTAGCATTTTTTATTTGCAACCAAATTTTTGTTGAGCTCCAAAATTTTGGGAGTTATATGGATTCTTTGACTTTTACCTGAGTTTGAGCGAGTTTTTGGTGATATTTTTTTTATTTGGTTGTTTTCTCCCCAAGCGAAGGAACCTTTTTGGACCTGTTAATTATTCTATGTGTTATTGAAGACTTGTGTTTATTTGGTAAAAAGTTGAGTTCAAGTTTAGGAATGGAAGCTTGAGACCTCTTTTTGTTTTTGTTTTATTTGATTTGTTTTCTCCGCAAGCGAAGGAACCCTTTTGGACCTGTTAATTATTCTGTGTGTTATTGAAGACTTGTGTTTAGTTGGTAAAAAGTTGAGTTCAGGTTTAGGAATGGAAGCTTGAGACCTCTTTTTGTTTTTGTTTTATTTGATTTGTTTTCTCCCCAAGCGAATGAACCCTTTTGGAACTGTTAATTATTCTATGTGTTATTGAAGACGTGTGTTTATTTGGTAAAAGGTTGAGTTCAAGTTTAGTAATGGAAGCTTGAGACCTCTTTTTTTTGTTTTTTTTTTTTGGGTGGTAATACTTTTTTTTATTATTAATGATGACAATACATACATGGTTCGTTTCAACCGAAAAATGGTGCTACTAAGGGCTACAAAACTGGTTTGGAAGAAAACCATATAACATCTCAAACCTTGACCTTAATACACCTAGCTAGTAAAGTGCCATATGACATACCAAAACCAAAATCAAGGAAAGTCCAAAATTAAAGGCCCTGATCATTAGTACATCATAACAGTTTGTATCAGATCCCAATGTGGGCATTTCATCCTTTTGTCATTATGTTGGTGGCTTCTTGATGGATTGTTTCTTGGCTCAGTCTTTGGGGCACTAACTTCTCAGTGATTATTTTCTTGTTGCTTCTCACCCTTCGAAATTATCGATGGAACTTTGTTTAGCTTATCATTTGGAGGCTGGTCTAGAGGATGAGGCCACCTATGGTGATTCTAGGTATAGACAATGATATGCAACCCAACAAAATTCACTAATGACCAGAGTTTGATTGAACAATATATTATTATTTGTTTTTCTAAATGAATAAAAAGTTTTCAGTTCACATAAGCTGCCAAGTTGAGTGGAAGTCCACAGTTTATGGTAATTAATCTCCAAGGAAGGGATTGCTTTTACGGGATCGAAATGTGAAGTAAGTGACTACAGCAGGTCAATACCTATTGCCAAGCCGAGTTGGGGAATTGGTAAAACCAGAATATATGTTTTTATCAAAAGTTATTTATTGTGGGGATGCCAAGGTGGATATTATGGAGGTTTTGGCTTTATAACCTTCCAAGCTTTCCATATACTATGGGCCAGAAAGGTACATTTAATCTTAAAATTGTCTGGGGTAATGCTTATTGATAAATGATTGAAGGTTCAGTCCCCAGTAGAAATTTTTACTATGTGAATGCAATTTCCTTCCAGAGCACAAACAATAAATAATAACATGCATGGGAGCCAACGCTAGCACAGATTTGAAATCATGCTGCTAAAGTCTTGGGCTTATAAATCCATTTACCAAAATTCTTTTCCCGTATTTGGATAAGCATGTCCCATTGTTCCTCAAATGTTGCTTGAAAAGAGAAAGAAATACCTAGGAATTTGAATTTCTGGCTTGACTTGACACAAGCCCGCCCTTCTAATTTAAGTCAATCTGGCATCTTCTGTGAGCTCTACCTTTAAGTCAATCTAGCATGTCCTGTGAGCTCTACCTGTAGCAATAGGTTTTAGCTCACTGAATGTTTAGAGCTTAGGGCCTTGCAGAAAATGCCTAAGTAATCCATAGCACATTATTAATTGACTTCTGTTCCAGAACATTGAGTTTTAGCACATTCACAAGCATCATTGGGTATGGTTTGTGCAGATGAATCCGCTTTAATGAGACCTTCCTTGACCCTATGAGCTATCAGAAAGAAACTGGCCTCTGTTTGGAAAATTGATCAAAGAAGGATTAACTCTGGTTTAACTTTACACCCATTAAGAGAGAGACAAAGTTAGGTCTTGGTGAATAATATTTTAGTAGCCTTTAGAGAAGTTGGCTCAAATGCAAGAGGTAGAATAAAGGGATACCCCACTATCTTGTAAGTTTTTTTTCGAAGCTGGTTTTTTTTGAAGATGATGTTATGGCCATAATGACTGGGCCACTCCATGCCCTCACAGACTGCAATAATATTATCGATGATAAATTGCCCTTTGGTGAAACAAGTCTGCTCAGGTTTGATAATAATCATGAGAATATGCTTGATTATGAGTGTTGAGCTTTGGTAAGACTATTACATGAGACATTCAACAGAGTGATAGGCTTCCAGCTCATAGTCACTTTGGAATCTTTAACATTGGGTATAAACTTGATAATGCCTTTGTTTAAGTTGGTTCTCAATGATTTCTGTGTGATGGATTCTTTGTAAACCTCTGCAAAATGTCTGGATTGACAAAGTACTAAGTAGCATTATAGAATTCACATTGGAATCTGTCTAATCCTAGGGCTTACCATCATCATTGTTCATGTTTGAGAGGGTAGCAGCTAGCTTACCCAAAGTCAAAGACTAGTCACACAGTATTCTTTGCGCTTCATAAAGTTTGTGACACAACTCCAAGACAGGGTTGCATGGACGTTCCTCATTTAGTATTTGCAATTGAAAAATCTTTTGTAGGGAGAACTGAGAAGTAAATTGTTTCTCAATTTCATCTTTTAAGTAAGCCTACCCTTGGTTGATTTGATAGTGGAGATTCTCTTCAAGCCTTCTTTTGAATATAGGGCCCCTAAAAAATTAAAAATCCTTTTGTAGGCCTATCGCCTGTTTTAAGCCATTGGATGATGGCCCTGGAATTGTGCCCCTTTGGCACTTTGAATCTTGACAATATTCAAATGACCATTGAGTGTGGCCACCCTGACTTGAAGTGCTTCATTGAAAAGGATATTCTGGAGGCATTGTCTTATAGATTCCCTTATTCTTTGATAACATTTACATTTTATTTGGATGGAAGCAATTTTCCCTCCCATAGGCTCTAAGGAGAGAGGTACCTCACAAGTTATATAAACATCTTCTTGCCAACCCCAATCAGAACTTATTCTTTAAGGTCTTTGGACAAGTTAAACTTCAGGCATGCTTTTCTGGCCCCTGAGGGTTGTAAAGTTTCTCAGGCCTGTGATAGTTAAAGTGAGTGAGAGAATAAGAAATATGTTTGTGGAAAGGCCAATATTGCATGGCTATCCCAGGGAACTTGATGCAAACACCAGGAAAAGACATAACTGTGTGTTTCTCTTCACTGAGAGTTTCTCATACCACCAGGAGAAGACAACTAAGGTGTTTATATGTACCGAGGATTGCTGGAAACACTTTCATCAAAAACAACTTTATTCAAAGAATAAAACAAAAAGGAAGCCCATGGTCAAGCTATGGGTAGTTTTCCAAAGCCATCTGAGACTCCCCTACCTCCTGCATCCATACCTTGATGATCATCCACAAAGGAATGTGGTCCATGAAATGGCCAAGCAATGCTTGTTGCTGATAATCAGCACACACAAAATTGTATTCAGAAAGCTAAATGACTATTGGAGTTCCATCAAGAAAAGATCCATTTCATTGTGGAAGACTTCCAAAATGAACTTCCTAGGGCATTTTGACCATTCAGGAATTTCTGTCCAGACACAGTTGCATCAACACTGGAATCAACAGTAACCAGAGCAGAATTGTCAATAGAAATGTTGGATTCAAGGTTTGATTTAGCCATTATGGGCTCACAGACTCCCCATGGCATGAAGTTAGGGAAATCAAAGCTCGCATGTGCCATCCAGGTGACAGGACAGTCATTGCATCATATCCTAAGCGTGTAAGAGCCAATATATTGGGTGATTTGTGGAGTAGGATTGTACTGAGTTTTTCTGAGAGTACTGTATTGCAGCATTACATGTGTTTGAAGTGTTAATGAAAGCCCCAATGTGAAACATATTGTAGCCGCCTAACATGTCAGTTATTTGTTACTGTTTGCATGGTATACAAAATGCTTGGAGAAATAATTTATCCATTATGGTTTGGCTTTATTCTTGTTTGCTTTTTATTGGGTTATTTGTCAAAGTTTTATGTCAGGAAAGGAGAGGAACCCAAACAATTATTCGAGAGAGCTATTTTAATAAATGCAAAATAAGAGATCTAGAATTTGTTCAAGAAATGCATCTCTTGGAATCGAAATCATGGAACATTGTTTCCATGCCATAAATTGCCAACATGCTTCACATATTTGAAGTAAAATCAAAAGGTGTATAAAACTTTAGGAGTTGAAGCCATAAATTTTTTTATGGTCATTTTGTTGAACTGTGTTTTAGCAATAAATGAGTCATTGATTGATATCTTTAAGATGAATTATTTGCTAAGAATTTGACCTAGTAGGTCTCATTAGTTCAACTAATCTTGTGAGATTCATCGTTTTAGTGCTTTATATAGGTCCTGGACTCTTTCAATCCGTAAATCCAGAAATATAAATGCCGCAAAACTGTCATAAAACAATCTGTGATTGTTTTAGGTGTTCTAAACCAAAGCTATGATTATGTAACATAACTTTTATCCTTTTTGAAATCTTGAAACCTATAACAACACCCTTGCGACATGAATTGCTGGTTGAAATGTACTACAAACTTAAAACTGTAGTTTTGATTTCTCCATGCATGGATTTAGATGCATGGACTATTTCAATCTTACCAACACTAGAAAAGCCTTTTTCTAAATTCTTAGACCTAGTATTGAAAGTTTGGAAATGAAAAGTTCTAAGTTATGCTGACAGAAGCCAGACAAAATCATTAGCCAGAGAAATCGATGTTATCAGAACTAGATTATTTTTGGTGAAACCATCCTGAACCAATCGGTTAGGGGTCCGTACTGGTTCTATTGAATGTTCCACACTGTAAATGGCTGGTTCCATACTGGAATTGGTGATAAATGTCAAAACTAACTGGTTCTGTACAGAACCGCCCAACTCCATTCTGTACAAAGCCATATAGCTGGTGATGGGGACGACTTGAATATTTAAAAAAAAATCGATAAAATATATAAAGGTTGAACATGAAAACCTAACCAGAGGCCCACCCTAATGCTATTTAAAGAGCTCCCCACCCTCCATTTGACTCACAATTCATTGCAGAAATTTGGAAATTTTGAGTTGAGTATCTTGGGTTGATTTGGAGAGCTGATTTGAAGAATTTGTTGGGCTGATTTGGAGAGTTTTAGAACATCTTTGTTGATGTATTTTGGTTTCAGATATGGATTGTACTTGGCGCTATTTTGGTTATATGCACCTCTTGCTTGCTACATACATGAGAAACTTTGCATATTTGTGTATGATCGTTTGGATTCATATGGATGCACATGAATTTGTAATTTTTCCAAAAGTTGAATATTTTATCTATTTTTTGGTTGACTGGTTTTGTGGTCCAGTTCTGTTTTCATTTTTTGTTTAGTTTTGATTTCTGTTGTCGGTCAGTTCAATGATTGTTTCGATTTTGATATCACTAAGAGGAATTAATTGGATATTTTAGAACTGTTTGAAATGGATGAAGAAAGTCTCCAAAATTTTGGAATAAACCAGAAAACCATGCCATTGAAAAAATACACCTCAAGTTGGGCAAAGTAAATTCCAGAAAGGATAAGAAGATGATATTATGATGTTTATAGCAAGGATGGGAAGATGATGTCATCATATTTATCAGGAAGGATGAGAAGATGTCAAGGTAATGCCAGTAAATGACAAATATGATGATATGGAACTTTCTTGCTATCTTTCTAGCCCACGTAGCCTTACAAGTAGAGAATTGCTTACATAAAAATAAATTCTTATCAGCTAAAGAGTGGGACCCAACGCTCCATGAGAAGCATTCATCTCAATTTGGTGAATCGGGTGACACAGAATATTGAAAAACATCAGCTTATGACTGAATTTTAGAAAATAACACTAATCATTGTGCCCTAGTCAACCAATAAACTATCACTAATGCAGTAAAATGAACCAACAGGAATAATATAAGAAAGATTCCCAAATACTAACTGTCTCAATCAATCATTGTGGGGCACAAGAAGTAATTCAATTGAATTAGTTAATTAGTGAAATATAATTTTCTGTACCTTTTTTTGTGTCCCCTGTATTTCCTCTGCAATTAGTAGTTGTGCTTTTGCTTTCTCACATGTATCTGTTTATGCTCAATCTAAGTCACACATGACACTGACACTGGAACAGACGGACATGAGTTTTGCATGTAGACCATTGAAATGGGACATGTATATATATATATATATATATATATATATATATATTTATTATTAGATATATATATGAAGTTTTTTGTTTTTATTTATTTATTTATTTTTCGTTTGGTTTATGTCTATGTGGTTCACAGACCCCAAAGATCGGTGACCGCTACATCCACAGAATATTTGTATTGGGAAGATACACCTGAAGGGATCACTTCTTGGTGGCTCAACCATAGAGGTCGTTATGCAATCTGCAGGTACCAAGCAATAATCTCACACTGCAATGTCCAGGTTTTGCTGGCATCTTATTAAAATCTTTTGTTTCTCCCCATGTAGGTTGACCATACCAATGTAAGGTTTCATTGTTCAAAAGTTTAGGGCCTCCTTAGTACAGCCATGCATGTCATATTCAGTGACTATGGCATACTCTGAGGTCGATTCAGTAATAAATTTTGTACATCAATAGAGTTTTGGCATTTTCTGGCTAAGCTAAGGCACCAACACCACAGCTGTTATGAATGATCTAGTCAAGTCTCAAGGGGGAGCCTCTTTTGTCTCATCACTATATGAATCCATGAAATGGTGGAGAGCCTAACAACCTTCTCTTTTAATCACTCAGGCTAGACCAAGTTGACAAGCTGTATTCCTCCCTAACCAAACATTTGTCGTGTTTTTGCTTCCTCATAAAAGGAGGGCAGTCTAGGGTCTCTCCTGATGCAAAATTTACCTCTCGGAAGATTATGTTAACACCTTGTTTCAGGAGATTAACCCACTGGCCTTTGTTCTGTGGTGACTTTCCAAACCCAACAGCTCCTCCATAAGATTACTTGTATTGAATCTAAAACCTTTTAACTATGATTAATTGGTAGCACGTGCAATTTGCAAGGAAGGGTCACAGTTTCAGGTTTGGACCATTTAGTCAGGTTTATAGCTTAGATGGCAGTTTCATACTTCGAGTTAGACTATCTTTGACATATGTGATATAACTGACCTAGTCCATTTTTATGTCACTACTACAGCAATCCATGAAATGTGCATGCAAGGTCTAATATCAATGCTTAACTTGGCTTCCATAGTAAATGCTTTTGCTTTCTCACATATATTTGTTTATGCTCAATCTAAGTCACACATGACACTGACACTAGGACAGACGGACATGAGTTTTGGGAATGTACACCATTGAAATGGGACGCATGTGTATATATATATATATATATATATATATATATATATATATATATATATATATATATATATATATATATATATTTGCTGGTTAGACCTATGATTTTTTGTTGTTGTTGTAAATTTATTTATTTTTCATTTGGTTTATGTCTATGTGGTTCACAGACCCCGGAGATCGGAGACCGCTATGTATATTTTATTGGTAAGATCCACCTGAAGGGATCACTTCTTGCTGGCTCAACCACAGATGTCGTTGTGCAATCTGCAGGTACCAAGCAATAATCTCACACAACAGTGTCTAGGTTTTGCTGGCATCTTATTAAAATCTTTTGTTTCTCCCCATGTAGGTTGACCATACCAATGTAAGGTTCCATTGTTCAAAAGTTTAGGGCCTCCTTGGTACAGCCATGCATGTCATATTCAGTGACTATGGCATATTCTGAGGTCGATTCAGTAATAAATTTTGTGCATCAATAGAGTTTTGGCATTTTCTGGCTAAGTTAAGGCACCAACACCACAGCTGTTATGAACGACCTAGTTAAGTCTCAAGGGGAGCCTCTTTTGTCTCATCACTATATCAATCCATGAAATGGTAGAGAGCCTAACAACCTTCTCTTTTAATCACTCAAGCTAGACCAAATTGACAAGCTGTATTCCTACCTAACCAAACATTTGTCATGTTTTTGCTTCCTCATAAAAAGAGATCAGTCTAGGGTTTCTCCTGATGCAAAATGTGCCTCTCGGAAGACTATGTTAACACCTTGTTTCAAGAGATTAACCCACTGGCCTTTGTTCTGTGGTGACTTTCCAAACCTCCTGATGCAAAATGTGCCTCTCAGAAGACTATGTTAACACCTTGTTTCAGGAGATTAACCTAATGGCCTTTGTTCTGTGGTGACTTTCCAAACCCAACAGCTCCTCCATAAGATTACTCTAGTATTGAATTTAAAGCCTTTTAAGTATGGTTAATTGGTAGCACATGCAATTTGCAAAGAAGGGTCACAGTTTCAAGTTTGGACCATTTAGTCAGGTTTCTAGATTAGATGGCAGTTTCATACTCCGAGTTAGACTATCTTTGACATATATGATATAACTGACCTAGTCCATTTTTATGTCACTACTACAACAATCCATGAAATGTGCATGCAAGGTCTAATATCAATGCTTAACTTGGATTCCACATTTGAATGGACTTCCCAAAAGATTGCATTCTTTTTATGTAATGATGCTTCAGGCATCTCTAGTAAAAACTAAGGGCTAGATGCCAAAGGTGTTTGTCAGATGTTGCTTATGAACGCATAGATAAGATTGGTGTATTTAATATATTCTCATTGCAATACTGAATGCTGGATCTAACTCTTCAATGGTCCATGGATTGAGTTTTAACTCGTTGAGATCTCTGTTTCTATGAAATGGAGCTCAGTAGCAGCATAACCCTTCGAGTGCTATTATTGATTAAGTTCTGTACCTCTTGAATTGGAATTGGGTTAGGTCACTACATAGCAACTTTGAGTTTTCTTCCAAGTCTAGGTACTTGTCAATGATTTCTGGCACATATGCAAGCTTTGAAAGTGTGAGAATGCGCAAGAATAAACTCCTGAGATAAATACCCATTTCATTATAAGGACTTCTCTTACATTGATGTCACAGTGTCAGCAAGGACATTTGCAGATATCTTGACACAAAGAAACAAGCAATCAAATTCCCCTAGAATGCACTTAACTTTCCATATGCCCAAAAGCAGAGGCAATAGCTAAGCTGGAATCCGATCCAGGAAAATGCCCCATGTTATCATCCTATGCTTAGTAATGCTTACAAGGAAATGGGTTGGGTATGTGTTTAGTTTAAAGTCTGTACAATAAAAAAGAAAGAATCTAAAGGTAGCCCCAGCAATCTGAACAGGGAACAAGATATCAGTTTACCATGTCAATCTAATAATATAGCATGTGTGGACTCATCTTGATATTGCTGCCTTGATTTTAATGGTTGTTTCACTTGTCAAAGTGAAGGATATTCCCTTCGATTATGTGTAATCAATGGGCCAGGATCTTGAGCACTAAGGAATCAGATGAACTTGCAGCTGATTTTATCTCACTAGAGGTAGCACTGGTGTATTCTAGCTGTGTAGGTGTCATTGGATGAGGTTGCAACTTTTCACATATTACAAAAATACGTCAATATATGGCAAGATATTTTGTGTGCCTGGTGGTAGAGGGAGTAAAACTCCATTAGCACCAGAAGACACAAGTACAATAGACAATGAAGATGACCAGTTTTTCTATCTTACTGATACAGAGACCCAGTTGTTACCATAGAAGTTCAGCGGCTAATTTAAGACTCCTGATTATAATAACACTTTCATCATGATCTCTATAAGGTAGTAACTAATAATCCTTTGCCTTGTTAAGTGAGGAAGCAAGAGAGCTCAAGTCCTGAAGTACCCTGAGAATTGTAGCACTAGACATTTGACTTGAAAGAAGCATGGCTTCTGCCTCAGCAAAAACACTGGAGTTCACACACTACAACCTTGGTCAACCTTTTTTATAGCATTTGGCAATTTGGTAATGAAAAGATGTCAATGGGGAGGTGGCAATTTCACTAACTTAATCAATACATCTACATGATGAGAATATTCAAGGTTTGACAAACCTTCACATGCCAGCAAGGATGATAAAAATCTAAACTCTGTTCCAGGAACACTGAGCAGCATTGTTCATAAAATGCCATGTCTCACCTCTGCACAAGCACAAAACCGAATCATCACTGTGGTGTACACCTGTGCTGAAGAAGCCACAAATGCACATCTAGATGCACACTAAATAGATGTGCTAATACCTTCCATTCATCCAATGAAGGTAGGTTGGCCCTCAGAGTTTTTTTGAGATTGCATGAAGAGAATACTGGTACTTTGTCTCTGAATTGAGGACCATTCAGCATAGTTGGAATGGAGAAGACCGAGGAGGTATAGGAATGAGTTTGTCTATTGGGTTTTGATGTATAGAACAATCAGATGACATGTGTTCTCCAAAAAATAAGTAGAAGCAGGCCTGTCTGGGAGACTGCCTTTCAAAGCACATTCTCAGGTGCTCGAGAATAAATAATAGCACAGTTAGTTGGATAAACAGGTCTAATTTACAGAATCTCACTCAGATCTACTAGTATCATTTACGTGATTTAAATAATGAATGTAGGAGTCTTAATACTCCCAACCACTTAACATAAAAGCGACTAAGGCGGCCAGAGAATAATATCCCATGACTCTCATCATCATGCCATATGTGCCTAGGTCTAATTGGAAAAACACATATATTTTCCTATAACTAATTGAGCATGGTAGTCATTGCAAGTTATGGGCTATGGTCACTACCCTGGTATTGAAAGGAGTACAGTTTGTTCACCTTAATTGCACACATATCAATGCATATGCATATTTCAAACTTTAAGCTAACAGGGTTGTAAGTTGTAACTATTGCACAGGGATGGATATATATATATATATATATATATATATATATATATATATATATATAAGGAATTCCAAGCCCATGAGTACATGATCAGCCTTGCTATAGAGCAGAGATTAATAATGTATATATATGTTATGATTCTACTACCATGAGTCTGCTTTATGTGATCCAACCGTAACACTAATAACCTTCCAGATGGGGTGTTGCATAATTTCTAGGCAGGTTAGTAAGTCAGCATTATACATGGAACCCATCATATGCTTATCAATAGTCTATGAACCATCAGCTTAAATTCAATCCAACACGAGTAAACCATGCTCAAGCATTTAGTGATCATAACAATAGGTTATATAACATGAAATTTCATGGCATATGCTAAATGGCATAGATACTTATCTTGAAGTATGGACCGACAACTGAGTCCGAGACTGCAACTCTCCACCCAACCTTAGATTGGGCTACACTATGGTCTTTCTTGCAATCCAAGACTCCAATCACCCTCGAGCCAGATTCCAGAGCATGAGTGAGGGATTTGCTCAAAAGATTAAAACCAGATCCGCCAGTTGAAACAGGGGTTCCAGATGTCCAACTACCTCCACCCATCAGCTGAGACACGAAAGTCAGATTGTGCACAGGGACCTTCAAAGATGTCAATGGTGTAACAAGGCAACTTATTTATTAGCTTCTTATGAGCTATCGTGCTCAACTCCTTTCTTCTTCTACTTTGTGTTTTTTGACTTCGTTCAACCACTACATCAAGGCAAATCTATGGGAATGCACTCTCATAGCATAGCTCCCTCCAACAATGCTAGAATTCCTCGTCACTATTCACTCCAGCTTGTACTCTTCGCTCACACTATGGATGCATGAATTGTTTACATAGATCTTGGTTGAGCTCTTCTTCTCTCCCTAGCCAAACTTTCAAATGCCCTCCCAGGTTATCTGCATTCTATTGACAATCCAACTTGTGTGATGTTCAATTAGTTTTGTTGAAAAGTGTAACTAGGTTCGGTCTTCATAATGATATGTGTAATTGTGATTTTATGAAAAGAAGAAAATAAAATTATCTATGTAAGCACTTGAATCATGGGTTTTATGATCAAGGGATTTTATTTTAGTTAAGGTTCCCATTGTGAACCTTTAGGTATTGTTATCTAGTCATAGAAGCCAAATTGAGTCAATGTCATGTATGAAGGACCCTTCTTGGGCATGTTACATTTTTGTATGAGTCCTTACATGTATAAGAGGGCCCTCCAAGATCAAGCAAAGGCACCTCCTACAAGTCGGCTACAAGATGGAATAAATAATCTTCAAAAAAGGACATATTGGCTCATCCTCTCTCAAGTTAGCTTAATTGACTGGGGAACAACTATAAATAGGCAGCTCAGCCTCATTCTAGAAGGCAAAATTTCGGTGAAGAATTCGGTATGATATAAAGATATGCGAAGTTCACTTAAAAGGAAGCCTAATCATTAGCAAAGAAGGGAGAGAAGTAGAGCGAAGTCTTTGGCATCATTTGGATATGTTTTTGGGTCACTTTGATCTCACACATGCGAAGAAAAGGGATTGTCCTTGTTGCAGAAGAAGTCGAAATATTGTAGTCCCATTGGAAGGTTAAGTTAGGGAAGAAGCAAGGGTGTATCTCAAGCCGAGTTGACAAACAAGTAGCCTCCACCTAAAGCAAAGGAAATTAATGTTACAATCCTGATGATTCACATGTGCTAGGGTTTCTGAAGTAAGCTAAGTACAACAGAAAATCGAAGTCTAAAGAGTAGCTGAGAAGGAAGGAAGAATTAGCAATTTGACCATCATTGACTCAAGGACGGAAAGGGTCAAGCTCATAAGATTTGTGTATTGGTCTTAGAGGGCTCTTGGTCAAGGGTCTAGGTTTCATATTCGTCTATTGAAGTCTCTATAAGAAGAAGAATTCGTTTGGATTTTCCTCTGAAGTGGGAGAGGTTTAGGCCCTGTTTGATAGCCTATATTATGTGTCTCTTATCTCTTTATGGTTTATGCATTGGTAACTGTTTGATGATGAATAACACTATAATAACATAAGTAAAAGAAGATCCTAACCTAAGAAGTAAAAAACATTCACAAGCAATTATCAATCGAAGAGAAATCACTTAATCTCAATGCTCTAGATTTCACAACAAGTTTTTCTCCAACATTTTCAAGGGCTCTCGATGTTGTTTGTTCACCATTTAGACCTCTGTCAAACTTTCCCCAAGCTTCTTCGAAGGATCTCCTCTTTTGTTTACGACATAGTGTCCTCTACCATTGCTATTTATTCTCAATTTCTCTTAGGAGCTCACTACCTCCACCCTCTGTGTTGCTCCTCTCTTGCCCGTGTCCTCTCGACACTCCAAATTATGTGTTGTTCCCCCTTGTCTCCTAGAATTTTCTATTGTTACCACAGGTGGCCAACAATCCTATATGCACCTAGTCACAAATTGGTTCCTTGCTACGTGGCCAACTTTCCATTGGTCTTGTTGTCCCATGTTCAGTTACTCAAAGGCATACTCTTTCCCTCATCCTTAGCTGATATTTTTACAACATGTCCCTTGTGCACACTTGTCAGCCTCCATGGATGCTATCAAACAATCAATATCCTAGACAATTCCCTCCCTCCTTAACTCTGGGATGTGTCCCTAAACTCGACACATTTTTATTTAAATTAATTTACAATGCTTATAATAAATGGGAAAGGTAACGGGTGTTAAATGCAAAGTGCATGTATGTGTATATGTTTTGGGACCAAAGTATTGGTGGGCATATACTTTTATATGTTTTGAGGCTAAAAATTCTGGTGTTTATGCACACTAATAAACGCATTAGCACTGTAGACCAAATAAGATGAAAAGAGTATGGGGGGGTAAGACCCCATGTGCATACAAAGCGGGTTTCATATAACTTAATAATTATGATAAAAGTGCATCGGCTTCTAAAGAAAGTCCATGACATGACTTGAGGGGTTGTAGGTGTCAAAAAAGAGACATGAAAATAAAAGTATGTGCGTGGGAGCTACTAAGGGTTAAAGTTGTTACGTGCTTATTTGTGCTAAAGGAATTCTAACATTCGTTAGATTTCTTTCATCTTACAATGTTGTTATTAGCAATACACTTGTGTTTATGATAGAATGAAATCTAACATGTGTTAGATTTCTTTTGCTTCATAATGTTGTTGTTGGCAATAGGCTTGTGTTTTTGCTAAAAGTAAATATAACATATGTTATATTTTTTTCACCTTACATTGCTTTTATGTGCTTATGTTTGAGCTAGAAGGAAAGTTAGCATGCACTAGATTTATTTCACAATGCAATGTGGTGGTTGGAAATTTGGTTGTATGTGCTAGAAGGAAATATGCTAGATTTCCTTGACCTTGCAATGTTGTTATTGGAATTTTGCATGTGATTGTCTTAGAAGGAAATTTAGCACATGCTAGATTTCTTTTATTGCAATATTGTTATTGGCAATATCTTTCAGTTTGTGCTAGAATAAATTTAGTGTGTTATATTTCTTTAACCCTACAATGTTGTTATGTTCTTGTGTTTGTGCTAGAAGGAAATCTAGCACGGGTTAGATTTCGTTCATCCTGTAATGTGCTTGTGTTTGTGTTAGAAAGAAATCTAGTATGTGCTAGATTTCCTTGCCCTGTAATGTTGTTGTTGTCAACATGGTTGTGTTTGTGCTAGAAGTAAATCTAGCATGCACTATAATTCTTTCACCTTACAATGTTTGTGTTTATACTAGAAGGAAATCTAAAACACATTAGATTTCTTTCACCTTGCAATGTTGTTATTGGTGATGTGCTTATCTTTGGGCTAGAAGGAAATTTTGCATGCACTAGATTTATTTCACAATGCAATGTTGTTGGAAATATGGTTGCTTGTGCTAGAATGAATCTAGCATGTGTTTTGTTTCCTTCAGCTTGCAATTTGCTTGTGTTTGTGATAGAAATGAATCTAGCATGCACTAGACTTGTTTAGTCCTACAATGTTGTTATGTGCTTGTGTTTGTGCTAGAAGGAAATATAACATGCACTAGATTTTTTTCAAATTGAAATGTGCTTGTGTTTGTGTTGGAAGAAAATTTAGCATAGGCTAGATTTATTCTACTCTACAATGTTGTTGTTTCAATGTGCTTTTATTTGTGGTAGACATAAATCTAGCATTTGCTAGATTTTTCACTCTATAATGATTATGTGCTTGTGTTTGTGCCAACAAGAAATCTAACACATTAGATTTTCTTTTACCTTGCAATGTTGTTATTGCTAACATGTTTTTGTTTGGGCTAAAAGGAAATCTAGCTTGTGCTAGATTTGTTTTGTCATGTAATGTTATCATTGGAAATATTTATATGTTTGTTTTAGAAGTAAATATAACACAGGCTAAATTTTTCTCACCCTACAATGTTGTTATGTGATTATGTTTGAATTAGAAGGAAATATACTATGCATTATATTTCTTTCACCTTGTAATGTTTCTATTTGCAACGTGCTTGTGTTTTTGATAGGAGTAAATCTAGCATGTGTTAGATTTGTTTTGTCTATTAATGTTGTTGTTGGCAATATGTTTGTGAATTTGTACTAGAAGGAAATCTAGTACACGTTATATTTTTTTCACAATGCAATATTAATTTTGAAAATATAATTATTTGTGTTAGAAGGAAATCAAATTCCTTGCATTGTTTTTATTTTGCAATGTATTTCTGTCTATGCTAGAAGGAAATTTATCATGTACTAGGTTTCTTGCAGCGTTGTTGTTGACAATATACTTGTGTTTGTGATAGATTTATATTTAGCACATACTAGATTTCTGACACCTTGCAATGTTGTTATGTGCTTGTGTTTATGATAGAATGAAATATAACACACATTAGATTTCTTTCACCTTACAATGTTATTATTTGCAATGTGTTTTTGTTTGTGCTAGAAGAAAATCTTGTGGGTGCTAGATTCCTTTTTCCTTATAATGATGTTATTGGTAATATGCTCGTGTTTGCTCTAGAAGTAAATCCAACATGTATTAGGTTTTTTTAGCCATACAATAATGCTATTTACTTATGTTTGTGCTAGAAAGAAATATAGCATGTGCTAGATTTTCTTTTACCCTGCTGTAATGTTGTTGTTGACAACATATTTGTGTTTGTGATATAAGTAAATCTAGCACATGTTAGATTTCTTTCACCTACCATTGTTGATACAATTTTTTTTTTTTTTTGGTTTATCTTATGCTTAAATTTCTTTCCCCTGCAAATGTTGTTATTGGAAATGTTCTTGTGTCTGTACTAGAAACAAATCTAGCATCTGCTACATTAAATTTTCTTTGCAATATTGTCGTTGGAAACATGTTTGTATTTTTGCTAAACGTAATTCTAACACATGCTAGATTTATTTCACCCTACAATGTTGTTATGTGTTTTTTTTTATGATAAAATGAAATTTAACGTACGATATATTTATTTCACCTTGCAATGTTTTTATTGGCAATGTGCTTGTGTTTGTGATAGAGGGTAATATAGAACATTTCTTTTCACAATGCAATGTTGTTGTTGGCAACATGCTTATGTTTGTACGATATCCCATTCTTAGACCACATATTCCATATGAAGGGCCTTCAAGTAATTTGAGGGTTTAAGATTTTTTATATTGTAACAACAGTCTATGTAGGTATGGACTAAAACCTCATTGTCTCTAAAAAGCAAGGTCAATTTTGATAAGCATGGAGATGTCTTAGGAAATATTATTATTGCAATGTTTTTATTAACAATGTGTTTGTGTTTGTGCTAGAAGGAAATTTAGCATGCACTAGATTTAATTTACAATGCAATGTTGTTGTTGGGAATCTTCTTTTATGCAATAGAAGGGAGTCTAGCATGTGTTACATTTCCATTTCCTTGCAATATTTTTAATGTCAACGTGCTTGTGTTTGTGCTAGAAGCAAATCTAGCTTGTGTTAGATTTTTTCTTTTTTTGGTTTGCAATGTTTTTCTTGGAAATATGCATGTGTTCGTGCTAAAAATAATTCTAGCATGTGCTAGACTTATTTCATAATACAATGTTTTTATTGGCAATATCCATGTGTCTGTGATAGAAAGAAATCTAGGATGCAAATATTGATTTTTCTTTGCAACATTCTTGTTGGCAATATGCTTGTGTTTCTGCTAGAAGTAATTCTATCACATTCTCTATTTCTTTCACCTTACAATGTTGTTATGTGTTTGTCTTTGTGCTAGACGAAGATCTAGAAGAAAATATAATGATTTCCATACTTAATGTTCTTTCATTGTATTTTGATTTTATGGTTTCTAAAGAAAGCTAAGACTATACATGACTATAAAAGATAAATTTTGTGTAAATATGATGTTGTAGTTTCTACAGTTGTTTTTATTTATTCACAATGTAATGTCTTTTGGAAATGTGCTTATGCTCGTGCTAGAAAGAAGGCTAGTAGGTGCTAGCTTGCCTATAGTCACGATTAAAAGAAAATAAATTATTTGGGGGTGCCTTTTTTCTAATCAACACCATGATTAGATATTATTGTGAGTTCTACACATGTTATTGTTCTTGTTCATTTTGTTACACATATAATGATGCGAGTGGTTATAGTATTTATAAATTCATACTTTCTTCAATAATTCAAAATTGTGATAATAGTGTTTTTTTTTTTTTAAGAAACCATGGACTATGAAGCTAGTGAAAATTCAAAGGAAGCATCAAAGGAAAAATGAAGTTGAAAGGACACGACACCAAAATCTATAAATGGTATGACAATTTTAAAATAAGTTTATACTTTGTTACAATGGTTAAACATTATGCTAATAAATGGTTGTTGATTAGTTTATATTTACTATTTCATCAGATCGATGATAAAATGTTGTGCTCCTTAGACTGTCCAATTACAATTTTTTCTAATAAACAAATTCTCTTATAACTTGATCAACCTATTTGGGATAAACATGGCATTGTTTTTAATTGTTACCAACTAGGCACAATAAAGTGTTCTCCAAGCCAACTTGATTTTGAGAACTACAAGAGAAATAGTCTACACAGTTTGACAACAACTACTCTTCGGCCCCTTCAGGGGTTGACCATGGAAGAAATTGCTTCAGTAGTAAATAAGCTATTGGATGGAACCATTTGGTTTTCTATTCTACTTAATCATCCAATAGATGTCATAAAACTAAAATATTATTGTTCAAAATTGAAAACCAATAGAACAATAGTGGATGTAATGGTTACATATTGTCAAAGTCATGATGAGAAATTGAATGAGAAGACTCTTACCACATTCAACATTCTTGAGCATTATGAAATTAACGATATCAAATTTTCAAATTTTTGCAACATGGTGAAGGGGTCTACTTATGTAAAAGGAACACATAATACAAAGATAGAGTCCCTTTCTCAGCAAGCATGTGGACTTCTTGACAAAATGATAAATGGATCAACAAGTGTTTAATAGGTTGACAACAATTTTGAATTTGGTTATCATTTTTGGGGCGCTACTCTTTTGTCAACACTTTTGCACTCATTTCCAATGTCAGTTGCAACCAATTTTACATACTCACCTTGTTGTTCTGGATACACTGGCTTTGAAAATAGGACCTTTCCACAAGGGATATTATATTGAATATTTTCGAC
This sequence comes from Pinus tabuliformis, assembly GCA_031772625.1. Taxonomy (NCBI): domain Eukaryota; kingdom Viridiplantae; phylum Streptophyta; class Pinopsida; order Pinales; family Pinaceae; genus Pinus; species Pinus tabuliformis. Next base: position 743,867,432 of record CM062812.1, on the reverse strand, counting down.
GACTTATAAAAAAAAATGTGTTGAATGAATTTACTACAATTCTCTTAGTAGAACTTTGGTTTTGTAATAATGTACGCGAGTCTTTGGAAATTTCCATAAAGAACTCCAAGTTCAACTATAAAATGACTAGTGGCATTTACGAATATAAGTCTCAAAACAATTATAGTTATGATATAGTCTTTACTATACATTTATTATTTCAAAATTAAAAATTTTGGAGGCTTCAAAATACTCTCACACATTTGAAGACATATTTGATGAAAATGGGAGAGATTATGATTTATGAATGGATTTATTGAAAAACACCAACAATGTAGTGATGCGAAAGTGGTTATTTCTCTTTATGCGGGGACAAATTAATCAAGGCTGCTTGTACATATGGAAGAAGAATTGCATGTGTTGTGTAAACAGAGTCACAAAGGATAGTCGTGTTGAATGATTACAAATCTTTTCAATTATCAAATCTAGGATCCATTAACTCTTTGGAAAATTTAGGTACCATAGTTCATTTGTTGTTTCTCTTATAATACTTTGGATACTATTTATTCGGGCTTCTTAATATTTAAAGTTTTTACTAAAATGATTAATGATGGAGATTCTAAAACAAAGAATAATGAAAGTGGTAAGCAAAAAAATAATCAATATAATGCTTATGGTGTTGAAAAAAGTTTAGATATGGAAACATGAGGAGGAGAAAAAGTTATCATACCATGTACATAATTTGTTTGGTTGTCGCTCTTGTTACTTTTTGAATTTATTTAATTTCCATATTCATAACATTTTTGGATGTCTATTATAGGGAATTATGAGAAGAATGAAATTAATCTAAATTGATATTATGTGTTCAATGATGGAGATAGAAATTGGTATTAATCATTGTAACTTTTTTCTTTTAATCTAAATTATTATTTTTATTATTGTGATTCATAGCATTTCATATGTTGATTATTGTAGGAAATAAAGAGAATGAATATAGTGACCAATGGAATGTCCCACAAAACTACAATCAAGACCAAAATATTATATGGACGATTAAAGATGATTCGTTTTTTGTATAGTTGTTTAATGAGTTTTGTTCATTGTCACAATTTAAAATGTTTTTTATGTTTATTATAGCGACAAGCAAGGAGAACAAAAACATTGATCAAATGAATGTGAAACAAAGCTTTAATCAGGACAAAATATAATATCAAGTACTTATAATTTGTCCACTTGTTTTTCTTATTATTTAATGATTTTATTCATTTTTAGAATTCAAAATATTTTATGTGTTTAATTTAGAGACAAATAAAGGTAACAAAGATGATGATGAGGTGCAAAGTTACAAATATGAAGATAATATCATATAAGATACTTATAACTTGTCTTATTATTTATCTTATTATTCTTCAAACTCTAATGATTGTAACTACCATAACATTGTACATTTTTATTATAAGAACAAATAAAAATGATAAAATTAACAATCAAAATAATGTTAAAGGTGTGTGTGTGTGTGTGTGTGTGTTTCTTTTTAAAGATTGCATTACTAATGTTTTTCTTGGTATTGGTATTTGATTGAAGGTTTAGTAGGAAGTACTATTGGTATTTCATTGAAAGTTTAATGTGTTTACTCTAGGTTCTATCAAGATGATAAAATAAATTATAATTTCATCTATAAATAGTGAAAACACCACTCAAGGTAAGTGTATTGTTTTAACAATTTTTTAGTAATTTTAGAAACATGAATAAATCCGTTTGACTAGATTATTTGTAATTCTGTTGCAGTTAAAATAACTAAAAAAAAATTAGTTATTTTTGAACTAAAAGACATTTTTTTATCATAGCATTGATGATGAAGCAACAAACAAATGACATATGGAGAAAAATGGAACTAATGCTAATTACGCATTAGAGAAAAATGTTATTTTGGATTCATTCACATGGAAAAACATTTTTTGAAATGTGTTTAAAAAATGAATCTCTTGACATTTCAATTTGGACGACAACTTTGAAACAAAGCACAAGAAGAGTTTTAAAAAAACTGGGGTTTCAAAAACATTACAAGATAAATTTGTGTTGATGTGGACTGCTTAAGATTGTAAACCACAAAATGGACATAAGGTCATTGACAATCCAACCAAAGTTACATACTAAATCATTGAAAACAATGTGGGAAATGCATACCCAATATGATGCAACCAATATTATTATAGTGGATTGTTCACTTGAGGGAGAAAGAGAATCTCAAAGAAAATGTGATTCTTCCCCCGCCCCCCCCCCCATTCATTGGAACAAATCAAGAGGATAATTGGTTGATCGATGAACTATGGAGAATGTTGCATAAACTCAAGAAGGCTACAGATGTGTGAGCTACTTTGAAAGATGTTCAATTACATTTAGAATTACTTTAAGATGACCGATGTCTATTTCATGCTATTATATGTATGTCATCATGAATTATTGTTTTTATTTCACAAAAATAATAAAATAATTGTTGATTTGGTTTGTCATTACCTAAAATAAAATATTTTTGTGTTATTTATTTTTGGTGAGATATTATCTTGATAACAATTATTCATTTCAATGGCCATTTAATGTTTTCATATCAAAATTTCCCATGCTATACGAATTTTTACAATGGATTACATTATATGTAAAAATTAATAGATAACTAGTCTATTTGTTTGAATTAAATCATTACAATTATTTGTTTCAATTGTGGTTTAAGTTATCATTGTACCTCTTAGAAATATGTAATGTGAAGGATGGCCCATTGCATTCTTATAACTTTTTTATTCCATATAAGTTGAAAAACTATATTAGGTTCTACGTAGCACCAAAAATAAACATACAATTTGTACTAAAAGAAACACCAAAAGCAACTAAGGTAGAGGCTCTAAAAATTAGCATATAATTAATTAGGTTTGAAATTAAAAAATTGTAATATATTGTATGTGGAAATTAATATATAATTAGTTTGTTTACCTGCCCCGATCGGGGTGGAGAACTACGACCAATACAGGGCAGTGATGGGATGGGGAGGTGCTCAGCAGGCGTCATACAGAACGACGATCATTAATAGAGCTGAGGTGAAGGGTGGTGGAGCAGTACGCAAACCAAGGAAAGGAGCGAAACAAATCATGGCAAGGGCAGGAGAAAGGTCCGGCGGCGATTATCTGCAGCGTCAGATGCTAGGTGGCGAAACTCATTTAAGAAGAAATGTAGGCGGAATGACAGACAACCGGAAGGCAGGGAAGGTGGAGAGGGAAGAATTAGTCTGGCAGAGAGACGTAAATCAATGACTCAGACGCTGCCTAAGTATTAGGATGGGGGGAGGAAGAAGGGGAAGACAGGAGAAGGAGGGTGAAGGGAAGACCACCGGGAGAGAGCAGAAACATATGACGGTGGCGACTGATAGCTTTGACGAAAAGGATATGGAAATAGGGAAGGAGGATGGCGGGGTGAGAGTGACCTTTGAAGTCGGGCAAAGCAGTAGAAATAGCAACAAAGTTAGGCCGGGTAAAAGAGGGAAAGGAAGGAGACGCAGAGGGCGAGGGGGAACGAGGCAGGAGGATTATGGTGGAAGGGAGACTCCAGTTTCTGATCAGCCGAAGAGAGGACGACGCTCTATCGGGAAGGCAGCTCCGGGAGCGGAGGCAACCTACAACAAGGAAACAAACGCAGACGTAAGGAGGATAATCGATGCGTTGGAGAACAGAGTGTTGGAAGACCCTTCGGACCCTGAAATGGAAGAGTGGGATACCCTGCTGTCGAACCTTGGGAACACGAGAGGGAGATTAACGATGTACAATCAAGCATTACATATGTACTGGGTGATGAAGCATCTGCTTGCCAGGGCCATGGAGCAAGTTGCAGTTGAGATGACAGAGATTTCCCAAGGGGTGTCGGACATGAAGAAAGAGATGGTCAGCCTGCAGTTTATGACTCGGAAACAGGACATCAAAATAGAGGAAATAAGAGGTATGCTGAAGGACCTGATAAAAGCAAAGCGAGAAGACGAGCCCAAGCAATAAATTACGGTAGATTGAAGTGTCTGCCCAGCCACTCTTTTTGTTTTTTGCATGCTGTTATAAACTGTAGTACTCCTATGTTTAAGGTAGCTTGTCAAGTCTCTGATTATAGACTTCTAGGAACAAATTGCAGACATAAAACTGTAAGGATTTTTGATAGACGATGGTTATATGTGGGATAAGTAAACTGCTCCAGACAATATTTTTGAGGGACCAACATACCTGGTTTCCCTTCGGGGCAGGTTGAGGTTGCCTTTGCATGTATATTTTATTTTCGATGTATATAATAGAAATGGAAACGCCGTAGCTTACAAAAAAAATAAAAAATTAGTTTGTTTACTTGCACTAGACCATTGTAATTATATTTTTTAATTGCTATTAAAGAAATCATTATAAGTATTAAAATCAATGATTTAAATGGTGGGTCAATGCATTCTTAGAAAAATTTTATTCCATACAAATTAAATAAAGTTATTAGATTGTATGGATAAATTAAACATATCATTAGTTTGTTCATTTTAATGGAGCCATTGTATTTGTATTTTGTGAATGCTATTAACTCGTTGTAAAATTCCCTTTGCATACAAATGGAAATAATTCATAATAAATGTTAATATCATTTTTAAGTTTGTAAGTGTTTATGTCTTTAAGCAATGAAGTGTAGATATTTTAATATCATACATGTGGTTGCAATGTAGATGCAGATGGGCATTACTACAAATCAAAAGATGTTGATATTTGAAATGGAAGGAGTATTGTTCCAATCATACACCAAAGATGAACAAAATTTTCATATTCAAAGAGAACTAGATTGATAATTTGGTGATAGGTCCTATTTTTTTAAGGCCTTTTCAGTCAAAAGTATTAAAATGTTGCTTAAAAAATTATGATGTCACAATATGGACATTAAATTTCATTGACAAGTACATCCGAAAAGTACTTGAAAAATCAGATATTTATATAGAGGACTTTAAATTTGCATGGGATAGGTCTCATTGTCACTTGCAAACAAAATTGGAAGCAGGGAGAACAAGACAATTTATGAGAAAAAGTTGATTGATGTGTGGTCCAATATGGAGATGATTATGAAGAATCAAATGTATTATTAATAGATACAACAAAGCATACTTTTCAATTCATTGGATATCGATCAAACCACGTCTTGATAAAAATCCTATACAGGAAAAGAGCAAGATACTTGACTTATGCAAGTTTTATTCCCCTTTCTTAAGACACTTCATTGTATCAAACAAAAACACGATTACATTCAAATTTTCAATAGAACATGTACTTCATTATAGTGGATGGAGATAATTTCCTTTATAAATTTGTTGAAAAGTGCATTCCAATTTTTTAATTCATTTTGGACATAGTTTTTGTTTTATCAATTTGTATGATTTTATATTTTTTGAAATATATGGGAATTGCCAATTATATTAATATGTATATTTCTTATTATTTATAATTTTTTTGCAATGACTTTGTTGTATGGATTGTTAGAAAATTATACCTTACGGAGCAATGGAACACATAAAATATTGCAGAAATATAAACACAGAAAACGTACAAAACAAGAGAGACACAGATATACGTGGTTCACCCAGTTTGGGCTACGTCCACCCCGAACAGCCAGTCCTTCCTTTCTATTATCCAGCAAAATGAAGAGATACAACCTACAACAAAACCGCTGTAATATCCTCTGTTTTCTCTCACATTCTCACCTCTATGTTTCTCGCTCACCGCATACACACATATCACAGCCTCAAATACAATGCCCTCATACAAAGAGAGGGGTTGCCTTCTAGGGCAAAAAACCCTAAACTAAACATAAGTTCTACCGTCAGATCATCCGCCTAATGAACGGCCCAGATTGACTAGAAATTACTATACTTTTACAAGGCAATTTTACAGCTATTTTTAGCTTCGGGGGCGCTACCCCCGAAACCCCCCGCCAGGGGGGGGCTCCATAAAGTCGCTGCCGCCCCCCCCTGGACCCCCCACGGCAGCGATCATTTTACGGGCGGCGTTGCCGCCCCATTTTGAACTGGGGTCCAAAATGCCAGTACTATAGAAGATAATCAGGCTCCACACCCAACATGGATTTTTTTTTTTTTTTTTTTTAAATCTAAAATGTGTGTGTGAGTGTTCTGAAATGAATTGTTTACCTTTTAAATTATCTTACATGGACCATCAATACATGTTATTTTTAATGATTTCTGCTTACTTATATGCATCAATAATCATATATAAATGTGAAATATGAGTTTTGAAATAGAACCCCTTGCAAACAAAGGTGTAATTCTTACTAAAGAAATTATAATAATTTACTTGATAAATGATATGTGCACTCACTATTCAGTATCAAAGCTAATGGGAAATGTGTCATAGGTGAATGATTTGAATTTTTTGAAGCATAAGATATGTGATTTCTCAATTCATAATTTTCATAAATTTATATGCTTAAATCAATTAATGATTGTAGCTGCAATCATATCATATTGAAAATCAACAAGGCTCAAAGTAAGTTATTCATTTTTTACATATAAAATGCACTAATATGAGTGCATAAATATGATTTGTAATTTTTGGGATAAAAATATATTGTAAATAGTTTTGCATTTCTTCGAAAAACATATAATTAAGATGATGATTGCTAAGTGGACTATCAAGGTATGGTTAGACACTGTCATGGATGAATTATGTCTTTGAACTATAAGGCATCTAATTTCATTACTTAAAGTTATGTTTTTGTAAATTTCTATTTTAAATAAACTGAAATCATATCATTTGAGCTAGAATTATATTGACTTGTACTTAGTTATGTCCAATAATATGAGTGTATAAATGTGATATATAATAGCCATATTCTATGATGCATTTCTTCCAAAAATAAGTCTTATAATTTCTTGGTAATAAGTATTAAGTGGACACTTTAGGCTAATGGGTGATGACACATAGGTGAATACTAGTTAAATTGTAGGGAATTCTATTTTTAATCCATAATTCTATCACTTAATTTATTAAGAGTATTAATTTCATATTGTATTGTTTTGAAACAAAACTCCATGTAAAACAAAATTATCTTCTTAATAAACATGGACTAATTAATTAACAATTTGTTAAGTGGACCATTTAGACTCATTAAAGAGATGGGTAAAAAATGGTTGTATTTAAACTTTTTGCACCATAAAACATTGATTTTCCCATTCATATTAACATTTTGTCATTTTCAATTCTTAAATAGTTTATTTGTGGTTTAAATAATTTCATAGAATCCAGTAGGACTTGAAGAATTCTATTTGTTATATGGATTGATAAAAGTTTATAAATGTGATGCATTTTTGAAATGTAGCTTTATATATATATAACTGGTGGCTCATCCGCCTCTGGAGGGCAATCTCCTGCCCATATCGTGAGTGAAGCCCCAGCTCCCACTATCCAAGTGGTCCAGGACTCACTCGATGAAGCTTTGAAGTTCTCCGAAAGTGCCCTAATTTGCCGGTTCAATGGTTTTTGGCCGCGGCTGATAGCACTCCACAATTGGATTTCGGAGGTATGGAAGCCTATCATTTCTGATGAAATTAATATCTACCCCTGTGCTAGAGGTTTCTTTATAGTAGATTTTGAAAATCCTGAAAGCAGACAATGTATTCTAGATTCCGGCCCTTGGTTTTGGGAAAAATCAGGCCTATTCATGAAGCCATGGAACCCATCATTCGATCCCTCTACAGCAGTGATAACCTCAGCACTAGTTTGGGTGAGATTTCCAAGCCTACCCTTGCATCTCTGGAATCTCTCCTCGCTAAAAGCCATCGGAAATGCAATTGGGAAATTTTACTGCAGGTGCCCAGAAACAGAGGAATATGCCAGAACCACCTATGCACGCATCTGTGTGGAAATGGATTTCAGCGCCGGATTCCCAGCTGAAATAAACCTAACAAGTAAAGACTATGTGTGGAACCAGAAGCTTGATTATGAAAGTGTCCTCTTTAGATGTCGATCGTGCTTTGAGATGGGGCATCTAGCCAAAAATTGCCCAAAAGCCTCTGAGAAAAATTTTGGTAGAAAAAACCACCACAGATCTACATGGTGGGAAGGAGCACAAAAAGAACACTACACTGTCATCAAAGAAGAATATTCTAGAGAAAACTCTGAGTCACAAGAAATCAAGGAAGAAGGAAACAACTCTCAAAGCAAGCAAGGAGAAAGCCCACCCCAACAAATCAACAGTTATGAGGATTTGAATACCGCAGAAAATAAATCTTCATTTAACAGCAAAGCAGATCTCCTGAACCAAACTTCTCCGACTATAGATCGCGAAGCTAAGACACCAATGTCCCAAGAACCAGAAGAGATGAAGGAGATGCAAGACAAAGGAAGTTGGAAGACCCTAGAGAAAAGAAAGAAAGCTACAACACCAATCTCGCCAAGAAAGACGAGGAGCCAGACAAGTAAAAATTAAGAAAATTGTAGGTCCGATAGACCAATTTGGTCTCAGTGGACGTTAACCATCATCATAATCATATATATATATATATATATATATATATATATATATATATATATAGATAATAATAATAATAAGTAATTGATAATGAGTTCTAAGTGGTCTATATAAAACCATTTATCGACTTTTATTTTCCTATCATGAGGTTTAATATAAATGTATAAATGTGACATTTTTTTTGAAATAAAACTCCATGTAAAATTAAATGATTTTCCTAACAACACATGGAATAATTAATTGGTAATGAATGTTAAGTAGATCGTTCAAGTTCACTTAGGATATGGGTCATAAATACATGTAATTAAACTTTTTGCATCATACGACATTTGATTTTCCCACCCCTATTAACATTTGGTAAATTTCAACTCTTAACTAAATTATTTGTAATTGAAATAATCTCATAGAAGCCAATAAGACAAGTATGTATTAAATTCTATTATGTATGTATGTATACATGCAATTTATTTTTGAAATAAAGTTCTTAATGTAAGTAAAAATATATTTTTTAGAAAATTAATAATTTAAAATCAATTGTTGATGAGTTCTAATTGGTTTATTCTATTTTGAATTGACAACTTTTTTTAACTATGCATTTTTAAATCAATTATTTCTATATGTAATCATGTCATATAAGCTAGTAAGTCAAGAAACCATTAATTGATTTTTATTTAACTATCATGTGGTTTAATATGAATATATAAATGTGACATTGCTATTTCTAGAATAAAAATCCATGTAAAAAATGCATTTTCTAATAAAACATGGATTAATGAATTCACAATGAGCATCAAGTAGATTATTTAAGATCATTGTATAGATGAGCCATAAATGGATGTCTTTAAACTTTTGCACCATATGACATGATTTTCCCATCAAGATTAACATTTTGTAAATTTCAATTCTTAAAGAAATTATTTTGTACTTAAAATAATCTCTTATAATCCAACAAGACTCACAAGCTATTTATTGAATTCCATTTAGTTATATGTATTGATATAAGTTTATAAATGTAATTTATTTTTGAAATAAAGCTCTTAACGTAAGTAAATATATACTTTTACAAAACTAATTAGAATTAATTGATAATGAGTTTTAAGTGGTATATTTAGACTATACGAAAATTCAAGTGTCATAGATCAATGCCTTTTAATACATATTTAATCTTCAAAATCAATATCTTAACGATAATTTATTTGTATTTACATTAAGTATTTAATAATTAAAGAACATGAGGACTTATATAAATTTCAACTAAAATCCATGAGTTATGTTTCACAGTCATTTTTTCCATATTAAAAAATCTTTTCATTTTCTCCTCTTAGTGAAAGTAATGGTCAATCATGGTTTTCCATACAATTGAGACTAGCATTTACATACATCGAGACTATTATTGGTTTTGACAATGTTTACAAGGAGATATCAATATCCACACTATCATCAACTGTACTAATATTTGAAAACCCTTGCCTCCACTACTTACAAGAAGACCACTAATTCTTGTTTACTTCAATTTGTGACACTGTCCATCGCAATGGAACGACTTGAATACCCATTTAAGAACTCTCATTTGATGTCCTTGGATTTGAGTGGAGATAGATCAATGGTTCCTAACCTTCTTGAAATACCTAGATCAAAAATGCCTAACTTTTATAATGGATACCTGGATGCTACGAAGATGAATGATTAGTGCTTCATAAAGGCATGAAGGGACTGTAGGAAAATTGAGCACAAAAACATTTTACTAGGTTTTTAATAGAATATTTTCAATGCAACGCAAGGGACACACATCCTTGCCATTTACACTAAGATACTCACATCACCATCATTCAATCAATAAATCCGTCGTAGGCTGTGGGAAAGGGGGTTAGAGTCACCAGACACAAAATTCAAACATCGAGGAATCTAGTCCGTTATCCATAAGTATAATATCTTCATTGTATGTTAGACATACTAATATGATTTAGATTAAATCAATTGCTTCTAAGAGTTTGATTTCACACTCCTATTGTGTATTGATACTATTGTACATAACAACTCTATGTTTCACCTATTCATGATCTCTACTTGGTCTGAAATTACTAAAGTTATTTTTATGTTGAATTAAGTTAATATGATGATTTACAAAAGAATGAATGTTGTTGAAGGCCTTGTAATAAAAAACTTCCAAATTTAATGAAATATGTGTTATTTGACCTTTCCCTATTTAGAACTAGGTCCAAAAGTTCACTTGATGAGATAGTTCTAGATCCAGATTTTATTGCAGATCTTGAAGTCCAAACGACATCTAGTCAATTGATGAGTATATTCTAAATTCCCCTCAGTCATCCCTTACTCTTGCTAAGATCCCTAAGCTTTCTGAACTAGTGTCAACTACCTTTAGTTCACCATTATTCCCTTATAGCTCTGAAGTTCATTCCTCACCTCCATTTATACCTTCACATCCCTACCAACCTATCATTACACATCAAACACCTATTACTCCCAGTTATCCATCAACTATTGTATCATCTTCTGGTACCCCAACCCCACTTCTTAGCCCTGCTGAACTTGGAGCCATGGCAAATAGATATGCTTCTCTTGTGTTGCCTACCCCACTTGGTTCCATGCCACAAGATTACCAAAAAACAATTCTCCAATTTGGTGGCATAGGACCTTATACAGCACAACATCATGTAAACAAAATCATAGATTACATTGAATTACATGAAATTGATATTGGAGATGTTCAAATGAGAATTTTTGCTCAGACTCTAGCTGGTGATGTTAGGAAATGGTTTAGTTATTTACTTGCCAATAGGATAGATAGTTTAGATATATTTTATCAACAATTTTTAAATAGATGGAAAAATAAAAAGAACCCTATGTAGATCCTTTCAGAATAGAAAACATCAGAACAGGACCAAATGAAACAGTCCAGGATTACTGTACCAAATTTCACAATATATACAATGCAATACTATTCAATCTTAAACCCCACCTGACTTAGCGCTAATAAAGTTTCCTGATGGGTTTGATACTGATATTGCATTCCAACTCAAAGAGAAAAATCCCCCAACTTTAGAAGACATGCAGAGTGTAGCAGTTAGTGTAGAAGCTAACTTGCTAGCAAAAAGAGCTAGGGTTAGGAATGAAAGAAGAGGATGTGCCAAAGATGAAGCCTCACCCTCTGACCTTAAAATAGATGTTGTAACCAAGGGTATGGAAAAACTGATGTATAGGGCATAGAGCATTGAGAGGAACCCTCAATGGCATAATCAACAGGCACCTCTAGTGAGAAACCCAAACTTTAGAAAAAAACAAAATCAAAATACTGGAAAAAATGGACCTGATTAAAATATTAGGACAACTTTTCAAGAAAACTATGTTGAAACACCCATTTAGAAGACCCCGAACAAGACACATAAATTAACTTAATGGGATTAGATGATGAGGAAACTGTCTTCTTGACCCAAGATGAGCAGGAATTGCATATGCTTCAGCAATTCCAAACCCAATCTGGAGAATCATTTGATTATAAGCAAAGGTATGATTCTAGTATTTTTGAAGTACACAAACAATACAATTCAAGGAATAAAAATAATTCTCATACTCGTTACTAAACCAACAAAACAATACCAAATCAACCTAAGAAAATAAAAATAGCTCCAGTTTCTAAGACTCTCCAAATCCTCCATAGACCAAATCAGAATCCTTCTGGTCCCACCATTATAGATATAACCCATGACCAACCCCCTGATGATCAACCATCCACTTCAATCCCCTCTAAGGAGACAATGGAGAAACTTCCAAACACCATATTATAAAATCCATAGAGAAAGACTTCAAATGCAGAAAAAGAAGAGAAACCTATTCCAAATCGTGTTGTGAAAGTTCCAAACACTCAAACATTAAAAGCCCCTTTGCCTTTCAGTTTGGGAGTAGAGGTAGCTAAACTGAAAATTTTGGTTCCCTTAACAGAGCTGATTAAAAATCAAACCTATAAGTCTCAAATAAGCAAAACCTTAAGCATTGTTAAGAATGAAGACTCTGTCAACTTGTTTGATGATCAACCTGAGATTATATTTGGTCCTGATTTTAATGGAAAACCATTAGAAGGAGGGACACCACACTTTTATATTAGCCTTAACATTCATGACAAAATTTTACACAATAAAATGTTAGATTCAGGGGCTTCACACAATTTAATGCTTAATTCAGTTATGGAAAAGCTAAAAATGGACATCACTAGACCTTACAAGGACTTGTTTTCATTTAATTCAAGTCAAGTAAAGTGTCTAGGATTAATTAAAGACCTGTGTGTTTCCTTAGTACAATATCCTTCTAAGACCATTCTCATGGATATAGTAGTCATTGATATCCCACCTAAATATGGCATGCTATTGTCTAGATCATGGGGAGTTAAACTCCGAGGATCTTTGCAGCTTGACATGTCATATGCCACAATCTCAATCTTTGGACAACCTAAAAAGCTATACAGAGAGACCCTAATGAAATATGTGGTGAGTAGCCAGGATAGACCTCAAAACTTTCCTATCTACTCCATGCATTTTGACACTGATTCTTTCATTTTGTATAATGTTGAACAAACACAACAAACCAGCCTAGAACTAGAGTTAATGCTCCTTGGTGCACATTCATGTATGTGAAGATGTCTTTTGGATTAAAGAGTGCAGGAACCACTTTCCAAAGAGCCATGGACATAGCTTTTTCTAAGGAAATTCATGACTTCCTAGTAATATACTTAGATGATATCACTGTATTCTCAAAATCTAATAAACTACATTTAGATCTTCTAAGGTAGGTCTTCAAATGTGGGAAGTATGGAATTTCTTTGAATCCCAAAAAATCTTTATTTGGGTTAGAAGAAGGAAAGTTATTAGGCCATATAATCTCTAAAGATGGTATCCAAATAGATCATACAAGAATTGAAGCCATCTTACAAATACAACACCCTAGGAGCATTAGGGAATTACAAGCTTTTTTAGGAAAAAATAACTTTCTTAGGAGATCTATTTCTAACTTAGCAGAATTAATTAGGGAATTAAACAATATGTTGAAAAAATATTCCACCGTAAAATGGACCATTGAGGCTATGAAATCCTATGAAGATATTAAGCTAGCCTTAACAAAAACTCCAGTTTTGATCAGTCCAAAGTTTGATAGAGATTTCATTATATTTTCCTTTGCTTCAGAACACACAAGTGTTGCAGTTCTACTGCAGAAAAATAATGAGGGTTATGAACAACCTATTTCCTTTTTTAGCAGAGCCTTGAGAGATGCCCCTTTGAAATACAATATCATGGAAAAATAAGCCTTTGCTTCGGTCAAAGCTATCAAAGATTTTAGAGTTTACATTCTATATTCTCATGTAATATCCTATGTTCCCAATTCAGTAATCAAGGATATCCTAACTCAGGATGGTCCAGATGAAAAGATATGGACATGGATTGCTACTATATTACAATATGACCTAGAAATCAAACCATTAAAGTTAATCAAAGGGCAAGGTTTAGCCAAGCTCATGGTTGATTCGAACTGTCAGGCCTTAGATATAAATTTTATTGTAGAAATGGCTAATGGAGAGGAGATGGCGACTCCACCAATCAGCCAGGCCTTTATTGAATCACCATGGTATGATGACATCATATATGCTTTACAAAACCTACAAGCTCCTCCCAAATTATCCAAGACCAAAAGCAGATCTTTAAAAATGAAATCTTTAAAATTTTGCATAATTGATAATGCTTTGTTTTGGAGGAATCATGAAGGTATCCTTCTTAACTATTTATTGAAATAAGAATATGATAAGGTGTTACAAGAGTTTCATGCAGGTGACTGTGGAGGACATATTTAATGGAAAACCACTACTGACAACATTCTTCGAGCCGCTTTCTATTAGCCTACTTGGTTTTTTGATGTAAAGAAATTTGTAATCTCCTGTCATAAATGTCAGATTTTTGAATGAAAGAAAAATATTTTACCCCTACCCCTAAAACCAATCTCTGCAGAAGAAACTTTTCAATAATGGGGTCTTGACTTCATTGGTGAAATCCACCCACCTTCCTCTACCCAACACAGATGGATCCTCATTGTTACAGATTATCTTTCCAAATGGATAGAAGCCATACCATCAAGGCAAGCCACTGACACTGTTATAATAACCTTCCTTGAGTCCAACATCCTATCTAGATTTTGGCGCCCAACCAAGATCATTACTGATAATGTAGCAACTTTCCAATCCAGAAGAATGATTGGTTTCTGTAATAAGTACCATATAACCTTGTGCCACTCCATAACTTATTACCCCCGAGGAAATGGACTAGCAGAGTCCTCAGACAAAACTCTGTTAAATATCATCGAAAAATTGACGGAGGATAACATGAAAACATGGAACAAGAAACTAGTAAATTCCTTATGGGCAGACAGGCTGACCACAAAGAAATCCATTGGTACTAGCCCTTATCAACTAGTTTATGGAATGGAAGTTGTTTTCCTATCCTCCATGGGAACACTAGTGATGAATCTGCTCCAAGAGTTGCAGATTGAACCAAATGACATCCAAAGAAGATTCAACCAAACAATTCACTTATAGCAAACTAGGGAAGAAGTGTATATCAAATCGCAAGTCGTGCAGGAAAGGATCAAGGATACTTTTGATGAAAGGGCTAAGGTAGAAGATTTTTACGTAGGGGACAAAGTTCTAAAATGGGATCCAAGGAGAGAAGATAAAGGCAAACATGTGAAATTTTATTTCCTATGGAAATGCCCATATATTATTTATGCTTTCAGAGGTAATCATGCTTTCTTCCTCAGAGAAATGGATGGCACAGAAGCAGAAGGAGGACCAGTGAATGGTCGAATGCTCAAACACTATATTGAGCCTAGTTACTGATTTCACTAATCATCTATACATAATTTACTTTCAAAGTATAGAGTTGATTGGATGGTAATGTTTGAAGTTGAAGCCTGAAGAGAAGGCCCTAAGCTTAAAAAAATTTATTTTCATAAATAGCAATAATGTAGAAATATGAAAAGGGAAAGTTATAGGGTAACATCACAACATTTCAGAAGGCCATTGGTCTACAAAGTTCTTGACATTCACCAGGAAATGCCATCTCCAGGTGGAGCCACTGTTAGGTTCCTATACCAATACGAGTCATAATTTTGAAGGTATGAGATTAAACCTGTAATATGTACATACCTTCACTTTCTGAAAATTTTTTCCATATTTAAAAAAATAAAAAATATAAAGAGGGTATGTCCTAAAAGAATAATCAAAGGACAAAGAGAATAAAAAGGTAAAAAAAGATGAAAAATATGAACCCCAAGAAAAAGAGAAAGACCATGAAAGTGAGCAAGCCAAAATGCCACTACTATTTACTTTCGTGCATAATAAATGATTGTTTGTAATTTGTAATATTTTCCAAAATCCATGATAGTCAAAATGTTAAAATTGGCTATTACGTGTTTCAATTTCATGTCTTTAGATAGAGAATAAAAATCTGACCAAACTATTTAATCTTGGTAGATAATTACATAGGCAGAGTAAATAAAAGGAGCTCAACTATTTAGTCTGAGCCCTTGGATGTAATAAGCTTAGATTTAGTTAGTTTACTATTGTAGAGAGAAAGAAAAATGTTTGGTAATGGTTTGCTAGGTCAAATGCACCCTAATAAAGAGAAGTAAAAATGGTAGGATGAGTAGATGGGTAAGTAGAAGAAAGGTAGCAGAAGTATGATTATTGATTAGACAAAAGCACATTTATCATCTTTCAACATATACTGCAAATGTGAATGGGCAACCAAGCATGCAATGAATATCAAATTCAATTAATTAACCTCCCTCATTCATTTCACCTTTAATTAAGTAATTTCCCACAATAAAGTTCAAAGTGCTTAGAAAACCCTAAGTCAATGAGGCTCAGAGCATTTCTCTGACTTTTGGAGGGACTAGACCCTTGGCTCAATGACTTATAGGAAACAAGTACTAAAACCCCTTCATAAACATTCATTCCCCCATTTAGTTCATTCATTTTCCCTAATAGTACTCTTTCCTAAGTTAAATTACTTTTACCCAGGAAAAGTATTTATTCCACCACATAAATCATTTTCATATCAAAACCCACAAAAACACTATATCCTAAGTTTTTATGTTATTTCCAGAAAAGAATTAAAACATGAAATTTCATATACTTAGGGTATTTTGGTCCTTTCTACTCACTTTACTAATTACTATCTTATTTATTAAATACCAAATAAAAACCTGTTTCCTTTATATACTTAACTCCTACAATATTAATTAACCCTACCCTAGTTTAATTATATAAACTATGATTTTATTCCCAAACCCATTAACTAATCGATCCGTGATTAAGTTAAGAAAAAAACCCAATTAAACCATCCGCTAATGACCCCGATGCCTTAACCCCCCTTAATCCCTCATTAAATTAAAACTGTCACACTTAATTACCCATCGGAACCCCCACTACCCTCCGTGCATCTCCACTACCCAATTTGTTATGAAACCAGCTCACAAAAAGATAGAAAAGATAGATCAACGCCTTAGGATTCAGCCTCTTCGAGGGGGCAACCTCCTTTACATTACATAAATGAACAATTCTTTGATGATACAAATGACAAAACCTCCTTTCTATATATAGGAGTCTAAGGAGTCACAATATAATCCAGCCGACCTAACAATAATAATATAAAGCCACAAAAATAACAATAGAGGGATTCTATGGGGCACAGTAATAACAATATGGGGGCAATAGGGGCACAACAATATTAATAAGGGGTATAACTACAATAGTAATGGGGTAATCACTAGTATTATAGGGACCCAACATGCCCCTCTCCTTCAAAAAAGTGTTGTCCTCAACGCTTGAGTAGTTCTGGATACTTCTGCATAAAATTCTCATCCTCCCATGTGGAATCTTCAGCGGATAAGTTCTTCCACTTGATAAGATACTCTGAAATTGATCGATTTCGTAGCTGTCGAGTTCTTGTTTCTATGACTGGTTCCGGTTCCAATATAATTTTTCCTTCCTCATCAAGTTCTGGCAATATTGTTTGAACTGGGATCTTGTCGCCTATAACCTTCTTTAAACATGAAACATGGAAAACTGGGTGCAATCGAGAAGCTGCAGGAAGCTCCAATTTGTATTCCATAGTACCAATCTTTTGCAACACCTTGTACGGACCATAATACTTTGGTGATAATTTATTATCCTTCTTAGCTTGCTTGAGGGACATTTGCTTATATGGTTGTAGTCGTAGGAATACCCAATCACCTACGTCAAAACTTCTTTAACTGCGATGTTGATCTGCCTGTTGTTTCATTCTATTTTGTGCCAACACGAGGTTATCCTTTAAGAGTTGGAGGACTTGTTGTTGATGTTCGATGTGATGTTCCACTGCCTGAACCTTAGAATTTTCTCTTAAATATGATGTGATGGATGGTGGTTGATACCCATAAAGTTCCATAAATGGGGTCATTTTTGTTGCTGTATGGAAGGAAGTGTTATACCACCATTCAGCCAAAGGCAACCATTTGACTCATTGTGTCTGTTTATCAGATACAAAGCAACGAAGATATCCTTCCAAACATTTGTTTACTATCTCAATTTGCCCATCAGATTGAGGATGATAAGATGAGCTATGAGCTAACTGAGTACCAAGACAAGAAAATAATTCTGTCCAAAAATTTCCAGTGAAAATGGGATCTCTATCACTTACAATAATCTTTGGGTTTCCATGTAGCTTTTGAATTGTTTCCATAAATGCAGTAGAAATTGTATTGGCTTTAAATGGATGTGATAATGCACAAAAGTGTGCATACTTGGTAAGTCTGTCAACTACCACCATGATGACACTCTTTCCCTCAGACTTTGGTAAACCTGTGATAAAATCCATTGAAACCTCCTCCCAACGTTGGCTTGGAATGGATAAAGGTTGTAATAGACCTGGTGTCTTAATTGTTTCAACTTTATTTTGTTGGCAAACCAAACATTCGGCCACAAACTTTTGAATATCTGATTTAAGGCCATCCCAAAAAAATTCCTTCTTAACCCTGTGGTAAGTTTTTAAAAATCCTGAGTGCCCTCCTAAGGGAGAAGTGTGAAATTCCATAAGAATCTTTTGTTTTAGCTGGGAATTCTTACAGAGGTATAAGCGATCTTTGTACCATAACGAATCATTTTTCGAGCTAAATGTATCAGACATACTGCAATATTGTTGTAACTTTCGAATAAGTGCCCACACTTCTTCGTCATTCTTCCATTCCTCCCTTGCTTCGTTTATCCAATCTGGTTGGATAATAGAAATGGTGCACAACAATGCTTCCACATCCTCATCCTTTCTTGAGAGTGCATCTGCCACCACATTTTTCTTCCCTTTTTTGTAGATGATTTCAAAGTCATAACCCAACATCTTTGTGACCCACTTTTGTTGCTCTTCAGAGGATAATCTTTGTTCTAAAAAGTATTTAAGGCTATCATGATCCGTTTTTACCTTGAAGTGTCTTCCCATTAGGTAGGGTCGCCATTTCTTAAGTGCATGGAGTATTGCCAACATTTCCTTCTCATAAATAGCTTTGTGTAAAAACTTTCCCTTGATTGGACGACTTTCAAAAGCAATGGGTCTTTCATCTTGCATTAAAACAACACCAATTCCATTTCCTGAAGCATCACATTCCACAAT
This sequence comes from Pinus tabuliformis, assembly GCA_031772625.1. Taxonomy (NCBI): domain Eukaryota; kingdom Viridiplantae; phylum Streptophyta; class Pinopsida; order Pinales; family Pinaceae; genus Pinus; species Pinus tabuliformis. The sequence goes on along the minus strand of CM062812.1, from coordinate 743,848,212 downwards.
AAAGGTTTTTTTGAAGTCCGGTGTAGCTAAGACCGGTGCTTGGCACATTGCCTCTTTAAGATGTTCGAATGCCTTTGTTGCTTCCGGAGTCCATGAAAATGCATCTTTCTTCAATAAATTTGTTAGAGGTGCTGCTATTCTCCCATAATTCTTAACAAACTTGCGATAATACCCTGTCAACCCGAGAAATCCTCGCAGATGCTTTATGGATGTGGGAATTTTCCATTCCTTAATGGCTTTAATTTTGCTAGGGTCTACCTTAACTCCTTCATGAGATACAATATGACCCAGATATTCCACCTCTTGTACTCCAAAGAAACATTTGGATATTTTTGCATATAATTGTTTCTCCTCCAATAGTTGTAACACCCTGTCAACATGTTCAACATGATCCTTCCAAGACTTGCTGTAGATTAGTATATCATCAAAAAATACTAACACAAATTTTCTAAGGAATGGTTTGAAAATTGAATTCATCAAACCTTGAAATGTTGAAGGTGCATTGGTAAGGCCAAAAGGCATGACCAAAAATTCATAATGACCCTCATGAGTTCTAAATGTTGTTTTTGGAATGTCTTCAATCTTCATTCTGATTTGATGATATCCCGAACGAAGATCCAACTTGGTGAAGTAAATTGATCCATGCAATTCATCCAGTAATTCATCAATGACAGGAATGGGAAACTTATCTTTAATAGTGAGCTTGTTGAGCTCCCTATAATCCGGACACATGCGCCATGATCCATCCTTCTTGTGCACCAATACTACTGGAGCAGAGAAAGAACTTTGACTTGGTTGAATTATACCAGCCTCTAGCATTTCTGCAACCATACGTTCAATTTCACTCTTTTGGGCATAGGGATATCTGTACGGCTTGATGTTTGGAGGAACACTTCCTGGAATCAGATGAATAGCATGATCATGATCACGAATAGGTGGGAGACCTTTGGGAGTCTCAAATACCTTGGAATTATTGTCCAAGACTTTTTGGAGATCTGGAGAAATAGATGATTCCACTGTGGACACATCTAGCGAACATAATTGTGCAATTACACCTCTTTGTTCCTTTTTTAGAAGCTTTGTCATACCGTTAGAGCTTATTATCTTTCCGGTTTCCCTACAATACCCCTTAATTCAACTTCCTTTCCTTCCACAGAAAATTTCATGAAAAGTTCTTGAAAATTAAAAGCTATTGTACCCAAGGATTGTAGCCATTGGACTCCTAGTACAACATCAGCACCTCCCATTGGAATGGAAAGCATTGGGCTAGTCAATACATATTCTCCCATGGATAGCTTGATATTATGGCACTTTCCCGAGCAATTTATTGTTCCTCCATTTGCAACCATCACTTGACACTCTGGTGCTGGATATAAGAAGCAATTCAATTCTCTTGCTACCTTACAATGAATAAAATTGTGGGTACTTCCTGAATCAATCAACACTATTACCTTTTTCTTCTTGATTTGTCCTTCTATCTTCATGGTTTGAGGAGTGGTAATTCCCGCCAATGCATTACAAGATATGGTCGGATTCATTTGTTCTTTATCTAGGCTTTGTTCCTGGAGTATATCCTCTTCTTTTGACCTTTCTTGCTCCTTTTCTTCTTCCTCTTCACAATCTATGTAGAATAATTTCTTCTCAGCACACTTATGACCTTTAGTGTATTTGCTATCACAACTGTAACAAAGCCCTTTTGCTCTTTTTTCTTCCAATTTTTGTGGTGTCAACCTTATAGGTTGTGGAAGACTAGCGGCAACAACACTTCCGTCTTTATAGTTGTGAGTGGTATGCTTCCTGGTTGCCATAATTTTGCTTTCCATTTTTCTTGCTAACCTGAATGCCTTCTCTAATGAATCAGGTTCCCAAAGGCAAACATCATGTTGGATATTATCCTTTAAAGACCCTATGAACACATCAATCCTATGCTCCTCTGGAATATCTTTTACCCTTATGTTCAATTTTTGGAACTCCTCAATGTGATCCATTATTGAACCCTTTTGTTTGAGACTTATCAATTGGCTAAAAAAAGTGTTGCTTTTTGTATCCTCATAATGTGCTATCAATTCTTCCGTAAAAATTGCCCAAGTGATAAATTGTTTACGAGAGAAAAGCCATTAATACCATATAAACTGATTTGGTTCCAAATATAAAGTTGCCATATGTACCTTTTGTGAGTTTTGCACATTATTGAGATCGAAGAATTGCTCCATCTGTAATATCCATGTGGCGGGATCCCTGCCATCAAACTTCCTCATATCGATTTTTGGAATATGGTGAGTCTTCGATCCAACATTAGAGTCTATGGAGTCATGATTAACATTTCTTTTGTTCTCATCATGAGTTTCCTTTAGTACCCTTTCACCCTTAGTGACCATTTCTTGTAGCAACTTATTCATATTTATCTTCAATTCTTCCATCTTATCATCCATGCCATCAATTTTAGCATCCATGCCGTTCACCTTAGCTTCCATGCCATCCATATTAGCTTCTACGACTTTCTTTAAACAATCCATATTAGCTTCTGCACCCTTCTTTAAACCATCCATATTAGCTTCTACATCTTTCCTTAAACCATCCATCTTAGATTCTGTTGCTTTTTGTGCAAGTGACACTTGTTGCACTTGTTCTTGTAATTTTGATATATCATATAGCATTTCTTCTTCTTCTTCATGAGTCATGCTAGAACTTTCAGGTTCCTTACTAGGTATTTGCATTTTCTTTCCTCGGGGCATCAGTTACCGATAATAATTCTCTAATATGCCCTTTGAATTCCTTCAAAATAAATTTTCAAACCAAGCTTAATCAAAAATTAAAGAAAATCTACACACCTTTTTTCACTTTGTAGGAGCTTGATATTGCCTCTGATGTCTCTCTGTACTTCTTGATTATCTAGTTCTGAATTTGTGACCTGTAGTATCCCTCTGTGTCCTCTTTCCAATGCCACAATTCTGACCCAAATTGGATTCTCCAAGGAAGAGTTATGTGAAATCTCCCACAGTGACTTGATTATAGACTAGTTCAGTAGAGTGAACTTGTACGACGTGCCATGAGTCACTGTTTTGACCTTTGGATCTGAAAAACGCCCACAAGAAACTACAGTCCGTCCTATTTCTGTACCTTCTTACGAAACTTCAATCCGATCCCCAGAGAGAAAGTTATGACGATTTTCCCCAGGTCACCTGTTTTGAATGTAATTCAGGAGTCTGCGAAAAGACCAACTTCTTGAGATCATATCTCCGGAAATATCGCGCGAAACGCTCTGAAATTTAGACCAAGGTTCAGCGCGATGTCTTCTCAAATGGGTTTTTTTTTTTACTTCTGAAACATCACAGGAAAAAGTTATAGCGAAAACGCCACGATGACCTGTTTGGAGCAGCGAAACCCTAGAATCCAAAGCTCTGATACCAAATGTTATGAAACCAGCTCACAAAAAGATAGAAAAGATAGATCAACACCTTATAATTCAGCCTCTTCGAGGGGGCAACCTCATTTACATTACATAAATGAACAATTCTTTGATGATACAAATGACAAAACCTCCTTTCTATATATAGGAGTCTAAGGAGTCACAATATAATCCAGCCGACCTAACAATAATAATATAAAGCCACAAAAATAACAATAGAGGGATTCTATGGGGCACAATAATAACAATATGGGGGCAATAGGGGCACAACAATATTAATAAGGGGTATAAATACAATAGTAATGGGGTAATCACTAGTATTATAGGGACCCAACACAATCAATGCACGATCTCCCCCTTCCACATCGGATGTCCCTCACCCATTTCGAGCAGGCCCCGACATCCAAACATTACCCACTCGAAAAGAGTTGCTTTCTACTAGGTCCCCGAAGCTACATGTCGCTCAATGTATGGAATCAGATAGCCTCCCCATAATGCCACCGAATGCCCAAAAGCAGTGCGATGGAAACCACTTACTACTCACCCGCTATGCACCAAAAAAGCCACTATTCACCCTGCTACACAACAATCGACCACTTTTCACCCATACCCTCCAAAATTTACTTTTGTGTATAAAGCCAAAAAAATCCCCAAATCATTTGTTTTATTTTCTTTTTCAACTGAAAAGCTCCATGCACAGACCTGCAAACAACAAAGTTGTCAACCTACATCAAATTGCAACCTAAAGACGCTATAGAGCACCCAGTTTACTCTCTAGCCCACTCAGAACCTTTTCAGCCATTCGCAATTACCAGTTTCCCTCTTCAGAGCCAATGCTCCTTAATTCCAGGTATTAAGCCATAATTCACTGGAAAACTTCTCAATTTCAGAACCAGTTACTAAGTTTATTAGTTAAAGTAAAAAATTAATTAAAGAAACTCGAGCGACTTAAGGTTACTTTGATTTAATGACCATTTCCCTAAAAAATTAAAAATCACGTCCCCCATTCTCAAATCCACAAGAACTGAGAATGGCTGCTCCAATTTCCATGGACATGAGACCTATTTCCACTCCTCATCTAAATTTACACCATCTCTGCCTAGTAGACAAGGATTTTTAGATAAAGGACACCTCTATCCATGAATCCCCTGTCAAACTATACTACCAATATAGAGACGAATACCTGAATCATCCCAATAAAATTGGTTTTTGGGAGTCCAATTTGCCCAAGTACCAATTCCCTGAAGTTCACATTTTCCTGAAAATTTTCCATTACTGCCATACAAACTATATCCCCTGCCAAAGTGTAGTCATCTCCCCTAACACGACTATACTTTTCACCATCACTGCTGAATCAATAAATGAGATGCTACAACTTCAACCTGGCAAAAAGTTGACCCCCCTCTCCATTCGAGGTCTATTGGACTTATTTCCCAAGCTTAGCCCTGTAAGATTGACCCAAATAATCCAAACCTACATTGTAAAAGAGAATTATACCCCCAAAGATCCTCCTCCATATGTGTATACAATATTTTCCCCATTTGGCCAAGACATTGTAGCAATGATATCTAGTGTCTTATGGTATACCACCAGTGAGTATATATATGAGATCATCTTGGCTTCCATTTCGATATACACTCCATGACAGCATCCTGTTGTTATTTATTATTATGCCAAGTTTATAGCTGATAGGATGCATGAACAATTCCTTAGGATGAGTAGTGAGCGAGTATTCAAGTACTCCTCTATTGTATCACCTCCTTCTATTACTACCAAGCTGATAAGTTCCCATTTACTCTCAAGAAACTTGACACAAAAGGTCCCCCTAGATCAGTAATTTTCTGGACTCCATTGATCCATAAATAGGGCTCCCCATATTCATATACAGACTTCATAGACCTATTTGTACATCCCATTGTGAAAATGCTAATAAGAAGCCCTCCTCCAAGAATCAGTTCAGATATAAGGAGGATCCTACAACTCTCAAAACAATGCAAAGTGGGGGATTGGTACTTGTACCAAAACCACACTGAGATTAGAATTTATGGTTGTGAGATGGCCCCATATAGACTACCCAAATACCTCCCAATAAGGTTATTTGCTCTGGAGTACTATAGGTAGATAATCAATTCAGATGATGTACACTTTGTCAGAGCCAAAAAGAAGGCCCAACTCAGGATCAAATACCAGTTAGGTTCATTCATTTGTAATCGCTAAGAAGCTAGAGAGGAGGCAGACCAAATCCTTCAAAGATTAAATCTAAAATAGAGCTTCATATGGAGATATGGTCCCCTGGATTTCATCTGCAATAGAAGGTAGAAAAACAAGATGTCTCCTTATATTCATCACCGAATCCCTAAAATAGAAAGGTATGCCAACCAATTGGAATGGGTGGAAAACACTTTATAGGATAGGGATAGTCTTGAAGTTGTTGTCAAAAACACACTAATTGATCTAGAGAAATATCTTAATGAGGGTTCTTTCCTACAGGTGCCGGCAGAATCACAGGTCCAGGAAGAATCACTAGTACAAGAAGGATCAGAAATACTAGAAGAATCAGAAGCACTAGATAAATTAGACATACCAGAGTCATAAGAGAAAATAGATAGACCAAAGGCCATCATGAGTACCCCCCTAGTCTTACAGACTCCTCTAAATGAGGAGAAAAACCTTAAGAGAAATAGGGAAGGGGCCACTTCTTTAGAAAGAATAGCATCTCAAGCCTATGCAGGGACAAGCCAGGAAAAGAGATAAACAATGAATCATGTCTCTAAACAGGAATATACAGAGGAGAAAGCTGAGGTTACCAGCACAGAAAGAGATAAGAGTAGGCATGCCACTCCATCTAGAGGCATCGTAGAACCTTCCACATCACACACTCAGATGTTGGAAAGGTAGCAAAGAGTTGATGTATCCTCTTTCAGAATGCCAATAGACAAAGACCAAGACATCAAAGAGAGATAAAAAGAAATAAAAGCTAGGAATGAGAGGTTGAAAGCCCAAATTTATGCACAGTGTTTTAAGATGACCACCACCAATTAGATATTGCTTATGTCAGCCTATGATGTTAAATAGGGGAAAATGCAAATGACCTTCATTAAGCCAACCACTCAGCAGCCAAAGGCAGCAACAGATTTTAAAAGAGTGGCTTTTGAAGTACTAGCAAGGGATATTCATCCCATTGACCAGGTTGAGCTACATAAGGAAACTGGTGAGATGATTTATTCTACTTTAAAAGGGAAATCCATGGTAGCCCACCAGTTGTAGAACTCTTTAAAAAATATGTCAGATTAGTTTCAGTTGGAGAAGGCCTCTTCATAGGCCAACGATATAAGAATGAAGTCCTTGGAGGACTTAGTGATAGGATTAGGACATGATTCCAAGGATGTGAAAGCAACAGAGTAGCTAATAAGAAAGAAGAATGATGACATGCACTGAATAAGTAGCTCAAAATTCCCCAGTTGCATCACCCTCAAACACTGGAAGTCCTAGAAGCAAAAAAAGGACATGAAGAGCTTATGGACCTAGTCCTAAAGCTAAATGATCAGCTTAAAGAAACAAAGAAGGAGTTGGACATTTTGATTCAATCCAAGCAAAGTGACATGGCAATAACTTCCACAACTACCATCCCTACAGTGACAACAATAGTTCCTTCCACATTGGTAGCATCATTGGCACCTACAGCTCCACCTACCACAACATTGCCAATTACTACCGAATCCACTATAGCAGCAAGTACTTCAACTAAAAAAACAACAGATATGGTAAAAGTTGTGGAGGATATGTCCATCAAAGCTACATAGCTCCAAAGATTAAAGGATAAAGTGGTAATTTTAGAAACTGACTGTAAATTTGCCCAAATTCAACAAACATAAGAAACAGAGAAAGCCCTAAAGTTGGGCGAGAAAATCAAATTCCTAGAGAAAGATTTGACACTACAGAAGCCACTAGGATAGACTAAAGAGATGCTCTGGGCCAATATCATTGACTATGTCAATGATATTTGGTCATCAATTCAAGCTATATTTGAGCAAATTGAATTGGTGAAGATGGCCACTGAGACTATCCAAAAGGTGAGGGAAGAATTTAGGAGACCAACCTGAGGATGAAAATCGACTCATTGACCTCCTAAAAGGTAATAACAGACATGAGCTCCATGAGCTTGGTGTAAAGGATAGGACTGAATCCATCCTAGAGATTAAAAAGGTTCTTCCAAAAAGAAACCTCATGCTCAAGTTAGAAGGAAAGTGCCACACCATGCAGGTGGCCATTGATAGGTATATGGCCAAATTTCAAATTTTGAGGGACAAAGGCCTTCCGAGTCCTATGCTCATCAATGATAAACTCATGACCTGCTTGGACTATAGTGATAGACTTAGGAGGTTGGTCAAGGAACAAGCCAGCTCTTCAGGAATTAAAGCTTTTCCCATTGGCAAAGTATTATATGATTCATTGGAAACCCTATTTTTCCTAGAACATGAGGTGAAGCATTTGTTTCTCACCAAGCCTAATTTGGCAAAATACACAGAGGCAGACTAAATTTACAGAATAATGTTAAAGGTAAGATTTCCTGAGGCAGAATGGTGGGAAAAAAATGACAAATTTACTATAAAATTTCTACATCAGAAAGTTACCATAGTAAATCATAAGGCAACCATGTGAAACAGGTGAAAGACAAATAAGTAGGGTCAAAGAGTAACAAAGCCAAAGTGTATCAGTGAAAAATCAGGGTAAAGAAGATTCTAGCGCAAAAAATACCACAACTACTGGCTAGCTTAAAGGGCTTAAGACTCAATAGAAACAACCAACAACACCACAATAAAAGGGACAACAAGAAACATTTTTACATCTGTCTCTATTTTCATGCCTAAAGACAATTTATTCCCTAGATTAAATCTCAAACTGTTATGAGATATTTTGTAATTATTTTTTATATAAATACTTCACATTTCGAAGTATGTAGAGTGGATTCGAAGACATTTCTATAGTATTTTTATCTCAAATCAAAATTTCTATTGTATCAATGACTGGATCGGCTTGCTGGATCAAGGAATAAATATCATATATTTTACCAGATTCTTGTGTAACAAATAAGTATTCTCTCATCTTCACTATGTTTTTTCTTATGTTTCTTCATAATATTCTTTGTTTCTCTAAAATCTATATTTATAACTTGGAATGATATTTCAAAAATTGGTTGAATGCACTCTGTCTTGACTATTTTACATCCTGAATGTTTTTTGCTTAACTATCTTCGTTATGGAATTCCTAATTTCTCCTTAGCTTCCGTAGATTTCCCCTGGTCTATAGCAAAGGATTCTTAATTGCCCTTTGTTCATGATCACCCTTTTTTCTTCATTCTTATCCTGTTTCAAGGATTCTTAGCTGCCCTTTCACCCTGGTTAGAATAATTTCATCCATTACACCTAAATATTTGCCTTTTGCTTTGCTAGACTGCCCTGTGAACATTCCCTTTAATGATCTGGTCTAGTTATGCTATCCATTGATTGCCTCCATAGCCCAATGGCTTGAAGACCTAGCTCTATCCATTTGCTCCAAGAATTCCACCACCCAACCTTCAATCCAAAAATCAAAACCCCATGGACACTAAGAACTAGCCTAAAATCTAATAAAAAAAAAGCTAAATCATAAAGGGAGAGCCTTATCTAGACTTAGGTTGGCTAGAACCCAAGCCTAAAATATTGGTTTGTGGTTACCTCGGATGATTCCTTCTTTTGATAATTTCTAGGGAAACTTCTGAGTGATAACATAGTGGCGACCATACTAGGGACTCAGTCTTAATAAACCTTTGAGAAAATTTCAAATGTTTATTTCAAGCCTCTTGAAGGGTTTATTAGAAGTTATTTACAAAATTTTACAAAAATAAAGTGACTAGAAAAGTTTGAAACTCTAGCTTCAAGGAGAACTCACTATACTAGGGCCAATCCAAATCCAAACCCTGCCCTAGTAGTGGATAATTCCAACCTGATTTTGAGAAGATCCAAAAGACAAGAAAGTTCAGTTAGTCCAACACCTTCAATCAAAGCAGATTCATGCCCTGATGAGTGGTTTTTTTAGAAGACCTCCCCTTTGATGAATCATTTGACCTTTCCCTATTTAGAACCAAGTTTGAAAGTGCACTTGATGACACAGTTCTAGATCCAAAGTTTATTCCAGATCTTGAAGTCCAAAAGGTAAACCAATCAATTGATGAGTATATTCTAAATTTCCCTCAGTCATCCCTTACTATTGCTAAGATCCCTGAGCTTTCTGAACTAGTGTCAACTACCTTTAGTTCACCATTATTCCCTTCCAGCTCTAAAGTTCATTCCTCACCTCCATTTATTCCTTCACTTTCCTACCAACCTATCATTACACATCAATTACCTATTACTCCTAGTTCTCCATCAACTACTGTATCATCTTCTGGTACCCCAACCCCACTTCTTAGCCCTGCCCAACTTAGAGCCATGGAAAATAGATATGCTCCTCTTTTGTTACTTGCCCAAATTTGTGCCATGCCACAAGATTACCAAAACAAAATTGTCCAATTTGATGGCATAGGACCTTATACGGCACAACATCATGTAAACAAAATTACAGATTACTTTGAATTACATGAAATTGATATTTGAGATGTTCAAATGAGACTTTTTTCTAACACTCTAGCTGGTGATGTTAGGAAATGGTTTAGAGCTTTACCTGCCAATAACATAGATAGTTTAGATATATTTTATCAAAAAAATTTAAATAGATGGGAAAAGAAAAAGAACCCTCTGCAGATCCTTTGAGAATATGAAAACATCAGAAGAGGACCAAATGAAACAGTCCAGGATTACTGTACAAGATTTAACAATATATACAATGTAGTACCAGTCAATCTTAGACCCCCACCTGACTTAGCACTGATAAATTTTCCTGATGGGTTTGATACTGATATGGCATTCCAACTCAGAGAGGGAAATCCACCAACTTTAGAAGACATGTAGAGTGTAGCAGTTAGTGTAGAAGCTAACTTGCTAGCAAAAAGAGCTAGGGTTAGGAATGAAAGAAGAGGATCTGCCAAAGATTAAGCGTCAACCTCTGACCTTAAAATAGATGTTCTAACCAAGGGTATGGAAAAACTGATGGATAGGATAGAGAACATTGAGAGGAAGCCTCACTAGGATAATCAATAGGCACCTCCAGTGAGAAACCCAAACTGTAGAGAAAATCAAAATCAAAATACTGGAAGAAATGGACCTAATCAGAATATTAGGCCACCTTTTCAAGAAAACTATGCTAAAACATCCCATTCAGAAGATCCTGAACAAGACACACAAATTAACTTAATGGGATTAAATGATGAGGAAACTGTCTTCTTGACCCAGGATAAGCAAGAATTGTATATGCTTCATCAATTGCAAGCCCAATCTGGAGAATCATTTGATTATAAGAAAGGGCATGATTCTACTATTTTTGAAGTACAAAAACAATACAATTTAAGGAGTAAAAAGAATTCTGATACTCGTGACCAAACCAAGAAAACAATACCAAATCAACCTAAGAAAATAAAAACAGCTCCAGCTTCTAAGACTCTCCAAATCCTCCCTAGACCAAATTAGAATCCTTCTAGTCCCACCATTGTAGATATAACCCATGACCAACCCCCTGATGATCAACCATCCACTTCAATCCTCTCCAAGGAGATAGTGGAGAAACCTCAAAACACCATATTACAATATCCACAGAAAAAGACTTCAAATGCAGAAAAAGCAGAGCAATCTACTCCAAGTCTTGAGCTGAAAATTCCAAACACAGATAGAAAAAGCCCCTTTGCCTTTCAATTTGGGAGCATAGGTAGCTAAACTGAATATTTCGGTTCCCTTAACAGAGCTGATTAAAAATGAAACCTATAAGTTTCAAATAAGCAAAACCTTAAACTTTGTTGAGAATGAAGACTTTGTCAACTTGTTTGATGATCAACTTGAGCTTATATTCGGTCCTGATGTTAATGGAAAACCATTAGGAGGGAAACCACACTTTTATATTAGCCTTAGCATTCATGATAAAATTTTACACAATGCAATGCTAGATTCAAGGGGTTAACACAATTTAATGCCTAAATTAGTTATGGAAAAGTTAAACTTGGACATCACTAGACCTTACAAGGACTTGTTTTCATTTAATTCAAGTCAAGTAAACTGTCTAGGATTAATTAAAGATCTGTGTGTTTCCTTAATACAATATCCTGCTAAGACCATTCTCATGGATATAGTAGTCGCTGATATCCCACCTAAATATAGCATGCTATTGTCTAGATCATGGGGAGATAAACTCCAAGGATCTTTTGCAACTTGACATTTCATATGCCACAATCTTAGTCTTTGGACAACCTGAACAGCTATACAGAGAGATCCTAATGAAATATGTGGTGAGTAGCCAGGATAGAACTCAAAAATTTCCTATCTACTCCATGCATTTTGACATTGATTCTTTCATTTTGTATAATGTTGAACAAACACAACAAACCACTTCAAACAGTATTATTTCAGAACCAAAAGAAATTGCAGTTATAGATAAAAAATTAAATGTCAAAACTCAATATATTTCCAATAAAAAAGATGATCAAAACACCTCAAACAAAGAAATTTTTCTTCCCTCTGACATTGAAAATTATGAGCATGAGATATTATGGCACCTTGAATTTGATGGATCAGTGAATAAGTAAGGAGCAGGAGCAGAAGTTGGGATATATAATCTAGAGAATGATCACTTAGAGGGCCATGCTTACAGACCGAATTTCGAATGCCCTAACATGGCTAAGTGTGAAGCATTAGAAAGTTAGGAGCTATAAGAGTTTATACTATGGGAGGCCCTGAATTAGTGATAAATCAGATTAGAGCTGTATATATGACCAAAGACCCTAGATTAAGTTGTTACAGAGAAAATATTATAGAAATACTAAACACTTTCCTAGAAACCAAAGTTACTATAATTCCCAGGAAGCGTAATATGTAGGCTCATAGTTTAGCAATGTTTTCTAGCACTTGTAAGCTACCATTTCAACCTAACCATTAGTACACTTTTGAGGTTAGGCACAGACCTGCTATCCCAGATAACATGAAAAATTGGCAAGTATTTGCTGATGACAAACAAATAAACAATTTTTTAACCTTAGAGGAAGAATTTGTAAATAGTAATATAGACACTGACATAACATTAGATCATGATTTTAAAGAAAAAATAGAAATTAATGAAATAGAATATGAAAAGATAGATAGATTTCATCCCACTAAATTTACAAAATTAGATGTAGAAAACCTAAAGCAAGTTGAAATTGATGAGATAATTAACGAAGACTCTGAAATCATTAATCTTAAAGACAACTTTTTTCCCAAAGGATTGACCCCTTTGGAAGACTTGTTTGATTCAAATGATGTCCCTATGAAACCAAAGATGGAACCCTTAAAATCTGATATAGAGGAGTGTAATGTAGGATCTAAGGAAAATCCAAAATTGATCAAACTTTCAAAGACCTTACCTCCTACTGAAAAAGTGAAATACATTGAACTATTAAAGGAATTCCAAGATGTCTTTGATTGGAGTTATGAGGACCTCAAGTCCGATGACACCAGCATCATAGAAAACACTATTCCCATAAAAGAAAATGAGAAACCTTTAAGGAAGAAGCTTAGGAGGATCAATCCCATCCTATTGCCTTCTATTGAAAAGGAAATATGAAGGATGTATGAGGCCAAGATAATAGCAACAATTAGATTCTCTGTTTGGGTTTCAAATTTGCTCCAACAAGGAAGAAAAATGGTGAGATTAGACTTTGTGTTGATCTCAGGAATCTTAATAAAGTTTCACTCAAAGAAAATTACCCTTTCCAGAAAATGGATCATATATTACAAGGGGTAGTAGTGTCAACCCAAATCTCATTATTGGATGGGTTTTGTGGTTACAATCAGATTTTAGTTCACCCAGATGACCAGGCTAAAACTTCATTTACTACTCCTTGGGGCACATTCATGTATGTGAAGATGCCTTTTCGATTAAAGAATGCAGGAGCCACTTTCTAAAGAGCCATGGACATAGCTTTTGCTAAGGAAATGCATGACTTCCTAGTAATATATTTAGATGATATCATTGTATTCTCAAAATCTAATAAACAAAATTTAGATCATCTAAGGCAAGTCTTCATCAAATGTAGGAAGTATGGAATTTCTTTGAATCCCAAAAAATCTTTATATGGGTTGGAAGAAGGAAAGTTATTAGGCCATATAATCTCTAAGGATGGTATCCGAATAGATCCTGTAAGAATTGAAGCCATCTTACAGATACAATACCCTAGGAGCATTAGGGAATTACAAGCATTTTTAGGAAAAATTAACTTTGTTAAGAGATTTATTTCTAACTTAGCAGAATTATATAGGGCATTAAACAATATGTTGAAAAAAGGTTCAACCATAAAATGGACCATTGAGGCTAAGAAATCCTTTGAAGATATTAAGCTAGGTTTAACAAAAACCCCAATTGTGATCAGTCCAAAGTTTGATAGATATTTCATTATATTTTCCTTTGCTTCAGAAGACACAATTGTTGTAGTTCTACTTCAGAAGAATGATGAGGGATATGAACAACCTATAGCCTTTTTTAGCAAATCCTTGAGAGATGCCCCTTTAAAATACAATATAATGGAAAAGAAAGCCTTTGATTTGGTCAAAGCTATCAAAGATTTTAGAGTTTAAATTCTATATTCTCATGTAATAGCCCATGTACCCAATTTAGTGGTCAAGGATATCCTAACTCAGGATGGTCCAGATGGAAAGAGAGGGAAATGGATTGCTACTATATTAGAATATGACCTACAAATCAAACCAACAAAGTTAATCAAAGGCCAAGGTTTAGCCAAGCTCATGGATGAATTGAACTGTCAGGCCTTTGATATAAATTTTATTGCAGAAATGGATAATGGAGAGGAGATGGCAACTCCACCAATCAGCCAGGACTTTTTTGAATCACCATGGTATGCTAACATCATATATGTTTTACAAAATCTACAAGATCCTCCTAAATTATCTAGGACCAAAAGAATATTTTTAAAAATGTAATTTTTAAAATTTTTCATAATTGATAATGTTTTGTTTTGGAGGAATCATGAAGGTGTCATTCTTAACTGTTTATTGCAAGAAGAGTCTGACAAGGTGTTACAAGAGTTTCATGTAGGTGACTGTGGAGGACATCTTTATTGGAAAACCACTGTTGACAAGATTCTTAGAGCTGGTTTCTATTGACCTACTTTGTTTTTTGATATAAAGAAATTTGTAACCTCATTTCATAAATGTCAAATTTTTGAAGGAAAGAAAAAGCTTTTATCCCTACACCTAAAACCAATCTTTGTAGAAGCATATTTTCAACAATGGGCTCTTGATTTCATTGGTGAAATACACCCACCTTCCTCTGCCCAACATAGATGGATCCTCACTGCTACAAATTATTTTACCAAATGGATAGAAGCCATACCATCAAGGCAATCCATTGACATTGTTATAATAGCCTTCCTTGAGTCCAATATCCTATCTAGATTTGCGTGCCCAACCAAGATGATTACCAATAATGCAACAACTTTGAAATCCAGGAGAATGATTGATTTCTGCAAAAGTATCATATAACCATGGGCCATTCCATAGCCTCTTAATGCCAAGGAAATGGACTAGCAAAGTCCTCAAACAAAATTTTGTTAAATATCATCAAAAAGTTGTGGTAGGATAACAAGAAAACATGGAACAAGAAGATAGTAAATGCCTTATGGGCAGACAGGCATACCACAAAGAAATCCATTGGTACTAGTCCTTATCAACTAGCTTATGGAATGGAAGTTGTTTTCCCATCCTCCTTGGAAACACTAGTGATGAAGCTACACCAAGCGTTGCAGGTTGAACCAAATGGCATCCAAAGAAGAATCAACCAAAAAATTCACGTACAACAAACTAGGGAAGAGGTGTACATCAGATCTAAAGTTGTGCAGGAAAGGATCAAGAAAATTTTTGATAAAAGGACTAAGGCAGAAGATTTTTACCTAGGGGAAAACTTCTAAAATGGGATTCAAGGAGAGAAGATAAAGTAAACATGGGAAATTTGATTTCCTATGGAAAGGCCCATATATTTTTTATGCTTTCAGAGGTAATAATGCTTTCTTCCTCAAAGAAATGGATGGCACAGAAGCAGAAGGAGGACCAGTGAATGGTTGAATGCTCAAACACTATATTGAGCCTAGTTACTGATTTCACTAATCATCTGTACATACTTTACTTTCAAAGTCTAGAGTTGATTAGATGGTAATGTTTGAAGTTGAAGCCCAAAGAGAAGAACCTAATCTTCAAAAGTTTTACTGTAATAAATAGCAATAATGCAGAAATATGAAAAGGCAATGTTACAAGGTAACACCACAACATTTCATAAGGCCATTGGTCTACAAAGTTCTTGAAATTTCACCAGGAAATGCTAACCCTAAGTGGAGCCACTGTTAGGTTCCTATACCAATAGGAATCATAATTTTCAATGTCTGAGATTAAACCTGTAATATGTACATACCTTTACTTTCTGCAAATGTTTTCCGTATTCAAAGAATTAAAGAATATAAAGAGGGTATGTCCTAAAAGAATAGTCAAAAGACAAAAAGAATAAAAAGGTCAAAAAAGATGAAAAATATGAACCGCAAGAAAAAGAAAAAGGCCATGAAAGTGAACAAGCCAAAATGCCACTACTATTTAATTTTGTGCATAATAAATGATTGTGTGTAGTTTGTAATCTTTGCCACAATCCATGATAGTCAAAATTTTTAAACTTGGCTATTTCATGTTTCAATTTCATGTCTATAGATAGAGAATAAAAATCTGAACAAACTGTTTAACCTTGGTAGATAATTAGATAGGTAGAGTAAATAAAAGGAGCTCAACTTTTTAATCTGAGCCCTTGGATGTAATAATGTTAGATTTAGTTACTTTACTATTGTAAATAGAAAGTAAAATGTTTTATATGGGTTTGCTAGCTCAAATGCACCCTAATAAAGAGAAGTAAAAATGGTAGGATGAGTAGATGGGTAAGTAGAAGAAAGGTTGCAGAAGTATGATGATTGATTAGACAAAAGCACATTTATCATCTTTCAACATATTTTGCAAATTTGAATGGGAAATCAAGCATGAAATGGATATCAAAGTCAATTAATTAACCTCCCTCATTCATTTCACCTTTAATTAACTAATTTCCCACAATAAAGTTGAGAGTGCTTAAAAAACCCTAAGTCAATGAGGCTTAGAGCATTTCTCTGACTTTTGGAGGGACAAAACCCTCGGCTAAACGACTTATAGGAAATAAGTACTAAAACCCATTCATAAACATTCATTCATCCCTTCAGTTCATTCATTTTCCCTAATAGTACTCTTTTCCTAAGGTTAAATTACTTTTACCTAGGAAAAGTATTTATTCCCCCACATAAATCATTTTCATATCAAAACCCACAAAAACACTATATCCTAATTTTTTATGTTATTTCCATAAAAGAATTAAAACATGAAATATCATATACGTAGGGTATTGTGCCCCTTTCCGCTCACTTTACTGATTACTACTTTATTTACTAAATCCCAAATAAAAACATGTTTCCTGTATATACTTAACTCCCGCAATATTAGTTAACCCTACACAAGTTTAATTATATAAACTATTTTTTCTACCCAAAACCATTAACTAATCGATCCATGATTAAGCTAAGAAAAAAACCCAATTAAACCCTCCACTAATGACCCTGATGCCTTAACCCCCCCTTAATCCCTCATTAAATTAAAATTTCCGCACTTAATTACTGGTCGAGCCCCCCACTACCCCTTGTGCAACTCCACTGCCCGACCACCGCATGATCGCCCCCCTCCACATCGTACAATGCTCACCCATTTTTGGTGGACCTCGACGTCCAAACATTTCCTGCTCGAAAAGAGTTGTTTTCAGCGGGGCCCCCAAGGCTACGTGTCGCTCAATGTATGGGATCAGGAGGCCTTCCCACAATACCACCGAATGCCTAAAAGTAATGCGATGGAAACCACTTACTGCCCACCTGTTATGCACCAAAAAAGCCACTGTTCACCCTACTACACGAAAAATGGCCACCGTTGATCTGTACCCGCCAAAATTTACTTTTGTGCATAAAGCCAAAAAAAGCCCCAAATCATTTGTTTTATCATTTTTTCAACTGAAAAGCTCCATGCACACACTTGCGAACATCGAAGTTGTCAACCTACATCCAATTTCACCCTAAAGGTGCCACAGAGCACCCAGTTTGCTCTCCAACCCACTCAGAACCTTTTTAACCATTCACAGTTGCCAGTTTCCCTGTTTAGAACTAGTTCTCCTTAATTCTAGGTATTTAAGCCATAATTCACTGGAAAACCTCTCAATTTTAGAACCAGTTACTGAGTTTGTTAATTAAAGTAAAAAAATAATTAAAGAAACTCAAGCGACTTAAGCTTACTCCTACTAAACCACCATTTCCCTAAAAAACTAAAAATCACCTCCCCAATTCTCAAATCCACACGAACTAAGAATGGCTGCCGCAATTGTCATTGATGTGAGACCTATTTCCACTCCTCATCTAGATTTAGACCATATCCCCCTAGCAGACAAGGATTTCCAGATAATGGACACCTCTTTCCGTGAATCCCCTCTCAAACTATATTGCTGATACAAAGACGAATACCTGAATCATGCTGATAAAATTGGTTTCTGGGAGTCCAATTTTCCCAAGTACCAATTCCTTGAAGTTCACATTTTCCAAGAAATTATCTATTACTACCATGCAAACTATATCCCCAGCCAAAGAGTAGTGATGTCCCCTAACTGGACTATACTTTTCACCATCACTGCTGAAACAATAAATGAGATGCTGCAACTTCAACCTGGCTAAAACTTGACTCCGCTCTCCATTCGAGGTCTATTGGACCTATTTCCCAAGCTTAGCCCTGCAATATTGGCCCAAATAATCCAAACCTACATTGTAGAAGAGAAGTATAACCCCAAAGATCCTCATCCATATGTGTATACAATATTTTCCCCATTTGACCAAGACATTGTAGCAATGATATCTAGTGTCCTAGGTTATACCACCAGTGAGTCTATAGACAAGATCATCTTAACTTTCATGTCCATGTACACTCCAGGACAACCTCCTGCTGTTATTTATGATTATGCCAAGTTTATGGCTGATAGGATGCATGACCAATTCCTTAGGATGAGTAATGAACGAGTCTTCAAGTACTCCTTCATTTTGTATCACCTCTTTCTATACTACCAAGTTGATAAGTTCCCATTTACTCTCCAGAAGCTTGACACAAGAGGTCACCCTAGATCAGTAATTTTCTGGACTCCATTGATCCATAAATATGGCTCCCCATATTGATATACAAACTTCATAGACCTATTTGTACATCCCATTGTGACAATGCTAATAGGTAGCCCTCCTCCAAGAGTCAGTTCAGATATAAGGACGATCCTACAGCTCTCAAAACAATCCAAAATGTGGGATTGGTACTTGTACCAAAACCATACTAAGATTAGAATTTATGGTTGTGAGCTCGCCCCATATAAACTACCCAAATCCCTCCCAATGAGGTTATTTTCTCTGGAGTACTATAGGCAGATAATAAATTCAGATGATGTACACTTTGTCAGAGCCAAAAATAAGGCCCACCTCAGATTCAAAGACCAATTAGGTCCCTTCATTTGTAATAGTCCAGAAGCTAGAAAGGAGGAAAACCAAATCCTTCAAAGATTAAATCTAAAACAGAGTTTCATATGGAGATATGATCCCCTTGATTTCATCTGCAACAGAAGACAGGAAAACAAGATGTCTCCTTATATTCATCACTGAATCCCTGAAATATAAAAGTATGCCAACTAATTAGAATGGGTGGAAAACACTTTAGAGGACAGGGATAGTACTGAAGTTGTTGTGGAAAACACACTAATTGATCTAGAGAAACAACTTGATGAGGGTTTTTTCCTGCAGATTCCAGGAGAATCATAGGTCCAGTAAGAATCATTGGTATAAGAAGGATTAGAAGTACCAGAAGAATCAGAAGCACCAGAGGAATTAGACATACCAGAGCAATTAGAGAAAATAGATAGACCAGAGGTCACCATGAGTACCCCCCTAGTCTTACAGACTCCTCTAAATGAGGAGAAAAACCTTAAGAGAAACAGGGAAGGGGCCACTCCTTCAGAAAGAACAACATCTCAAGCCTATGCAGAGACAAGCCAGGCAAAGAGACAAGGAATGAATCCTGTCTTTGAATAGGAATATATAGAGGAGATAACTGAGGTTACCAGCACAGAAAGAGATAGGAGCAGGCATACCACTCCATCTGGACTCATCTAAGAACCTTCCACATCACACACTCAGATGTTAGAAAGGCAGCAAAGTGTTGAGGTATCCTCTTTCGAAATGCCAACACACAAATACCAAGACATCAAAGAGAGATACAAAGAAATAAAAGCTAGGAATGAGAAACTGAAAGCCCAAACTTATGCACAGTATTTGAAGATGACCCCTACCAATCAGACATGGCTTATTTCAGCCTATGATGTTAAAGAGGGGAAAATGCAAATGACCTTCATTAAGCTGACCACTCAGTAGCCAAGGACATCAACATATTTTAAAAGAGTGGATTTCAAAGTACCAACAAGGGATATTCATCCCATTGACCAAATTGAGCGACATAAGCAAACTAGTGAGATGATTTATTCTACATTGAAAGGGAAAGCCATAGCAGCCCAGCAGTTGTAGAACTCTTTAAACAGTATGTCAGATCAGTTTCAGTTGGAGAAGGCCTCTTCATAGGACAAAGATACAATAACCAAGTCCTTAGAGGACTTAGTGATAGTTTGGGACATGATCCCAAGGATGTGAAAGAAATAGAGTAGCTGATCAAAAAGAAGAATGATGACATTGTTTTACTGAAGAAGTAGCTCAAAATTCCCCAGCTGCATCACCCTCAAACACTGGAAGTCCTAGAAACACAAAAAGGAAATGAAGAGCTTGCAAACCTAGTCCTAAAGCTAAATAATGACCTTAAAGAAACAGAAAAGGAGTTGGACATTTTGATTTAGTCCAAGAAATGTGACATGGCAACAACTTCCTCAACTACCATCCCTACATTGACAACAACAGTTCCTTCCACATTGGCAGCATCATTGGCGCCTACAACTCCACCTGCCATAGCACTACCAATTACTGCTGAATCCGCTACAAAAACAAGTACTTCAACCAAAAAAACAATAGAACTGGTAAAATCTATGGAGGAGATGTTTATCCAAGCTACAGAGCTCAATAAATTAAAGGAGAAAGTGGCAAGTTTAGAATCTGACTTTAGACTTGCCCAAATTTAGCAAAGAGAAGAAACATAGAAAGCCCTAAGGATGGGTGAGAAAATCAAAGTGCTAGAAAAATATTTGACACTGCAGAAGCCACTAGGACAGACTAAAGAGATGCTTTGGGTCAATATCATTGACTCTATCAATGACATTTTTCCATCAAATCAAGTTATATTTGAGCAAACTGAGTTGGTGAAGGTAGCCATTGAGGCTATCCAGAAGGTGAGGGAAGAATTAGGAGACCAACCTAAGGATGCAAATCGACTCATCCACCTCCTAAACAGTAATAACAGACATGAGCTCCATGAGCTTCGTGTAGAGGATATGACTAAAGCCATCTTAGAGATTAAAAAGGGTTTTTCCAAAAGAAGCCTCATGCTCAACTTAGAATAAAAGTGCAACACCATGCAGGTGGCCATTGACATGTTTATGGCCAAATTTCAAATTTTGAGGGACAAAGGCCTTCCCAGTCCTATGGTCATCAATGATAAACTCATGACCCAATTATACTATAGTGATAGACTCACGGGGTTGCCCAAGGAACAAGCTAGCTCTTCAAGCATTAAAGCTTTGCCCAATGGAAAAGTATTATATGATTCATTGGAAAACCTATTTTTCCTAGAACATGAGGTGAAGCATTTGTTTCTCACCAAGCCTAATTTTGCAAAATACATAGAGGTAGATGAAATTTATAGAAGAATGTTAAAGGTGAGATTGCCTGAGGCAGAATGGTGGGAAAAAATGATAAATTTACTATAAAAGTTTTGCATCATAAAGTTACCACAATAAATCTTAAGGTAGCCGGGTGAAACAGGCGAAAGACAGATAAGCAGGGTCAAAGAGTAACAATCAAAGAGTATCAGTGAAAATTCAAGGTAAAGAAGATTCCAGTGCTGAAAATACCACAACTACCAGCCAGATTATAGGGCTTAAGACTCAACAGAAACAACCAACAACACCACAATAAAAGGGACAATAACAAATAGTTTTACATATATCTCTATCTTCATGCATGAAGATATTTTATTCCCTAGATTAAATCTCAAACTATTATGAGATATTTTGTAATTATTTTTTGTATAAATACTTCACATTTCGAAGTATGTAGCATGGATTCCAAGACATTTCTATAGGATTTTTCTCTCAAATCAAAATTTCTATTGTATCAATGACTGGATTGGCTTACTAGATCAAGGAATAAAGATCAGATATTTTACTGGATTCTTGTGTAAAGCAAAATACAAATAAGTGTTCTCTCATGTTTACTATTGTTTCTTTTATGTTTCTTCATAATCTTGTTTGTTTCTCTAAAACCTAGATGTATAACATGGAATGATATTTTAGAAATTGCTTGAATGCACTCTATATTGACTATTTTACATCCTGAATGTTTTCTACTTAACTACCTTAGTTAGGGAATTCTCAATTGTTCCTTAGCTTCCGTAGCTTTTCCCCTGGTCTATAGCAAAGGACTCTTAATTTCCCTTTGTTCATGATCACCCTCGTTTCTTCATTCTAATCCAGGTCCAAGGATTATTAGCTACCATTTCACCTTGGTTAGAATGATTTCATCCATTAGACTTTAATATTTTCCTTTTGCTTTGCTATCCTGCCCTGTGAACATTCCCTTTAATGATCTAGTCTAGTTATGCTATCCATGGATTGACTCCATAGCCCAATGTCTTGAAGACCTTGCTCTATCCATCTGCTCCAAGAATTCCACCACCCAACCTTCAATCCAAAAATCAAAACCCCATGAACACTAAGAACTAGTCCTAAAATCTAATAAAAAGAAAGCTAAATCATAAACAGAGAGCCATCTCTAAACTTAGGTTGGCTAGAACCTAAGCCTAAAAGGTTAGTTTGTGGTTACCTTGGATGATTCCTTGTTTTGATAACTTCTAGTGAAAACTTCTAAGTGATAACACATAACATGGTATGTAGTAGGACAATAAGAGATCATAAATGAAGAGGAGAATGGTGTAGTACATTTCACTTGGCTCCTCTTATAGGCCTAATGTGAAATCAGTCGAATAGGAAAGCTCAATTCCACAACAGGGCAAGGGATATTCTCCTAGTTTGGTAGATACAATAATGAGTCTAAGGGTATAGATTAGAAGCTTCAAGGAAACTAATAATAAATTGATTAAGACAGAGGAAAGGCTTTCCAAAGCTTAGGAAAATCAAGAAAAGGTTAATGCAATCATCTTTCAAAAATTATTTCATATTTTCAGAAGCAGGGAGAGCTGGGGATCAGTTATGGATAGGAAGAAAAGACAATGGTGTAGATGGAAGAAGGTCATAGAAAGGGTATAGGATGGACATGGATGAATCATTGAGAGGTGACAGACCCTTGAATATACGTGAAAGGAGGGCTAGTACTCATCGATTTTATTCTAGCTTTGGTTCCAAGAGATATCATTGTCATCACCACCAACATCTTCATAGAAGAAGTGAGATGGGGTATTTTCCAAAATAGTTCAAGGAAGACAATCCTCCTACTTTCGATGAGATGTGAAGAAATCAGAGGATGTAGAAGCATGGTTGGTTGGAATAAAGAATTTCTTTAGATTGCATGAATATTCAAATAACATGAAAGGCAAGATAACTACCTTTAGTCTCAAAAAGAAAGAAAATATCTAGTGGGAAGATGTGAAACATTGTTATGAGAAATCAAAGCACAAGCTTGATTTCAGACGTGATTAGAAAAGTAACAAGGAAAACCTTAGGATGTAGGTGACCAAGGAAATATGGAACCTTGTAAGAACTTCAATGTAGTTGATAAGGGACATGGGTTTCAACCTGTGGAGTATATGAGTAAAGGAAATGGTAGAGGAACATTGTGATATTGAACCTGTGGTGGAGATCATCGTAGGAAGGATTTCCCTTTGTATCAGAGTCGTGCGATAGAAGCGTGACAAGCCTAGATGTACAGTGCGCATGAGGCATGGATAGTTGGGGATGTAGGTAAGATCATTCGCCATATCTATGGAGTAGTGGGTAATAGGCACGCAGATCGTTAGGCATCCATTATCGAGATGGAAAGTGGAACTAGGGCAAGATTTTTAGGCAAAGCCTCAGTTCATCCTGTAGCAAAATAAGATTATTCTCGAGGACCAAGAATTAGAGTAAGTTAAAGTGAATCAAAGAACTTTGGGATTGAGGAAGCTACATGGAAGATGATTGATAAGATTCAAGAATAACTACTGGTTTTCATTTATGGTTGGATTGGTTAAGCGAATTTAAATCCATTAAGATATGATATGTGAAGGTGTTTAGTTATATAGAAGCATACTGGGTACAATAGGGCAAGGTAATTGGTATATTGTTATATTTATTTATGCACTAATAGTTGTGTGTTTATGGAAGTATGATGCAAGGAATTGCATGGAAAAAGAGATTGCAATAGATCTTGAAGAAGGCTCAGGCTAAGCTTTCACTCATGAACCATTATAAGCACTAGGGACCATGGGGGTTGGGTCATGGTGTTTGTTAAGAGTCTTGTAGTTTTGGTATTTTGTGACTTGCTTGTGGTTTATTTGCCGTCTTGATTGTGTATAGTGCATGGTCATGCCACTTTTTTATGGTGTTGTATTCATATTTGTTTTCCATGGCTTTTTTCTTTCCTTTTATGTTTTGAGGGTATTGGAAATTCATTGAGGAAAGATGAATGTTAATGGAGCTTAGGCAGAGATGAGTGAAATGCATCAGGTAATCTAAGACTTAGATGAAGCATGATGCATGAAGAAGGGGAAGTTGAAGGAAATAATATGATACCTAACTGGGCTAGTTGGGTTCATTATAGTAAGTGGAAAATGGCAAGATAGTCATGAGAAAGGTAACAAGAAAGGTAAACTAAATGGATTTGAGGCATTAGATGTTGTGAACGGATAAAGGAATTTATCTTAACCTTGATTCTATGAGTACTGGTAATTATGTTTTGATCATGCATATATATATATATATATATATATATATATATATATGCATGAATTTCATTTTCTGAAATTGTTGTCACAGATCACTCTTATGGAGGAATGATTGTTTTATGTAGGTGAGTGGCATGAAAATGTTCCTAGTTTGATGAGGAATCGAGTGGGAAGAGTATCCCTTGACTACCTATGAGGTTAGTATCATGCATATATGATTTTGATATTATGTGCCTATACTATGCCTATGTTTATGTTATGGTAGGAAACGTTGAAGGATACATCAGTAGAATGAAAGAAGTGTGATCTGGAGTATGTTGGGATAATCATGGATAAGTGGAAAGAGCCATAGAAACAAGGCTTTGATTGTGGATGCATTCAGTGCAAAAGACAGTAGAGGCACGATTTCTTGGTAGAGATGGTGTGGTCTTTGGATGTGCAGTATTGTTATTGTGTATATGTTGTGTAAATGTTGTACATGTTGTACTGTGTCATGCATATCATGTATTTTTTGTACCATGTATTGTGCATATGTTTTTTTGTACATTAGGTATAGGTATATTTGTGGTTTTATATACCGGGTGTAGGTGTATGTGTATGTGTTGTGTTATATACCACATGTAGGTGTACATGATGGGTTGCACACTTTGTGTATGTGTACATGTTGTGAAATTATTGGTTCTCAGAATCCTTGGAAGTTATGGGCTGAGATGGCAATTCTCTATATCTCTAGACAACTTGTGATGAGACCAATCTTGAGTTTTTGATATTGAGGTTAGAGGTGGTTTAGTATTTAGATGCCTTTATTGCTGATATTGAGGGTAGAGGAGATTTAGTCTCTCGATTCCATTGTTGTTGATATTTAGAGTAGAGAAGGTTTAGTCTTTGGATGCACTTGTCGTTGATATTGAGGGAGGAGGGGATATAGTCTCTGGATTCCGTTGTTGTTGACATTTAAGAGAAGAGAATACATTGGGTGCTTGCTAGGTTTGGAAACCAATCATGTGTGTGTACATGGTTGAAGAGGAGAAGGAATTGGGTGCTTTCCAGGATTGGAACTTGATTTAGTGCGTGTACAAAAACGACAAAGAATAAAAGAGAAATAAAAAGAAACATTGAAATATAAGTATCAATATTTTATCTCAGTTTTCAACTATGCACACAATCTATGATTTTGATTTATGATGGTTGAGTTTGAGCTAACTGGATGTGATACTTCTATATATGATGATGATTTTATCAAATGGATAATTTGACTTTTTATGATAGGGAGTAAACATAATTGCAGGTGTACCCTAATGAGCTATCAAAGAGGTATGATTTGAATTTATCTCAATTCCTTTTGAGTATAATGTCAATTATATGCTTGGTATAGGAAAGCATGGAAACTACATGGTTTGGGTGGTTGTAACATGCAATATTATGATGGTAAAGCATTTAGGAACAGGGCCATTGTGGGACACTGGTACCCAATAGTGTTCATTGATTGGCATGAACATGCTATGACCAATATCATGGTTTTGAGGGGGTGATATGGGTTGGTTTTTGGACCTTCCGACGTGAGGAAACGTTTCCAAGGGATGGATTGCGCGAGGGAAAATGTAGAAGAGAAGGGGATGTCATGGAAATTAGAAGGTGAGTGACTGCATGGAAGCAGGTGACTAGATTTCCTGAGGTACTAGGAAGGAGAGAAGAGAAGCTCGAGGATTAATTTTTTTTTGGTTATTAGAATTTCCAAATGGAATCAAAAGCACATTTGGAGTGTGCCCTAAACCAATGAGCTGGAAATTATTCACTGAGAGAACAAGTAGCCCAAGGATTGTGGCACTAGACATCGTAGACATACTTTAATTTTTCCATTGGATTCTAGACTTCCTAGGAAGGAGGTGAATCTTGGTACTAGTTTTGACTTGGAGGTGTCAACCTCTAGATTCCCTTGTCATTGCTGCAGGGATCGTATCCTTTTATTTTCTTATTAGAGAAAATGTGTGTATGTATATATGTGTATATCATGGTAAATGATATATTTAGTTGTGTATATAAAGTTCCATAAACAATATGTTTATTTGTCAGTTGAAGCAAATGTGTATACATATATATGTTATTATTGTAAATACTGCATCGATCTTGGTTTATAAAGCTCCATAAGGGTATGTTTATTCTTTTTTTAGTAATTGTAATATAAATAATAAATTGAGTTGTCTTATAAAGCTCCACAGGCAATATGCTTTTCTAGTCATAAGCATCATTGAACACCAAGGACGGTGTTCTCCAAAGGGGAAGGGGTTTGTAACAACCCTTAGTTAAAGTTTCATGTAATAAAGGATTATAAAGGAAAAATAGGACCAAGGTCATAGGACACGTATTCCAAGCTGAATGTTTGAAAAATAATTTAGTGGAAATCACTTATGGTTAAATAATGGCTATGGAAATTGGGAAAGGCATTGGAAAAGGGAAAGAGGAAATAAATGGCATTTAATTATGAAAATAAAGTAAAATAGGAGAAAAGGGAGGTGAAGAGACACATATGTGTATGCAAGGGTGATTAGAGGAAAATGAAGGAAAGGGAGAAATAAATGATCAAAGGGCATTCGAGAAATATTTCACAACTTTTGTCAGTTCATTTTTGGCTCTCTCCTCTCATTCTCTCTCTCTCTCATACATTCTTGCACACTTAAAGAATTCTTGGAGAACTTTAGTGTAAGGACAAGGTTGGATCAAGCGGAAGATCGTTCAGGTAACAAGTTGCATGTGTGATTTCCTCGTTGGGATGTGAATGCATGGTATATGAATTTTTTTATTTGATTCATTTTTTTTCATTGGCATGGTTTTTTCTTGGTTTGAAAATGGTTCCATCCTTTCCTTGCCATTTCTTGGATAACCATTTTGTGATGAGATTCGTTCTTGGTTAAGCTTTAGATTTCCAAAAGGTTTTAGAACTCGATGAGGTGGTCTTAAGAAAATTCCAAGGATTGGGGTTGGAGATGGTTTACTCCAGGAAATCCTTGAAAAGTGAGTGGATATGGGAAAATTCCTCAAGATATGATGAAGGAATTTTGAGGCATCCAATCTTGGTTTGGTTTTGTGATCTAGAGATCAGTTTAGGTGAGATCACGGTAGCTTGAGGGTTGAGACAATTTAACCTGTGGAGTCCTTGTTTGATTATATCTTGGCTTATCCCATGAAATCCCACATTCATGCTTGGAATATGGCATGGGAGTGATTGGTTGAAAGAAATATTTGGTTCAGCCCAATATATGGTTAGGTGGTACATGGAAGTCCTTCACTTGGGTGACTTTTGCATATGTTAATACAAGACATTTTCCTCATTTTGATTATGGGTATTGGAAATAGTGAGAGGGGGCTGAATCAATATTCCTTTTCAATTGTTATTTTTACTAGTTATATCACTCATATTTAGAACACAAAATGAACAATGATAAGAATAAATTATTTTATTAATTGAATCAAGTACAAAGGAATGAGTATAATAATTATTTCCAAGCTCCAACTTGTACTTTAGCGAGGCTGTGATCTCTAGTGATATGATCCTATCTTATCCATGGCACAAACCTTGAGTTTAGTAGCATCAAATCTAAGGACACCAATCCTATAACTTTTCTTTTTCAATATATGTTTGGTTGTACTTCACAGCTCCCAAAGTCTTCTTCACTGGGCCCTATCAATTTTCAGCGATCCCCTCACTTAATCGTCACATCACATCATCAACGAAAACCTTGTCAATTAGAAGGTATCACCACTGCACTTCATCGTACCCAAGAAATTTCTTCAAGTCACCTCATGATGTCTTTAGTGCATCATGGTCTCCAATAATGTCTTCAAAAGGTACTTCTAAGATGATACTCCAAAGTCTGCTCAAGACTATCCTTAAGACAGTCCCAAGATGTATGTCACATTTGCTTCATGATGCTTCAAGATCAATTATCCTTCAAAAATACTTAAAGGTATCTTCAATGGGATGCACAAGTTATGAACCAAGTCTTCCAAAGATCCTTTAATACTAGTTCAATTTCTGGTCCAAGAATTGACTTCAATAGTGCTCCAAAATAATGTCAATGTGTTGCTTCAAAACAAATCTTCAATCTCTGAAGTTCCAAGGTAGAAATGCCATCAATTTTGAGCCTTTGCAATGTTTACTATTTTAAGCTTTCAATTATTCACTCCATTGATCAATACCTCTTCAACGGTTCAATTGTTTCTTTACAATGATCCTCAAGTATCACCTACAAGAAGTTTCCTTACTTAGTGCTGCCTTCAAATGATGCCAATGATGAGCATTTTATTAAAGACCACAAGTTATCAGAGGAGTGTAGTACTGAGGTAATAAGGCAAGGTGTAATTCTGAGCTTGAAACAAGTTTCAACAAGCCTCTGACAGGTCCGAGCTCCAATTTCCAATGTAGTCCAAGCTTGAGCTGTCACACTATTGCACACACACTTAGAATGAGTCTCTGTAGTAAATCCTGCATTCAGTCATCCCTTAAACACCCTTCTATAGTAGGAAATAAACATCTTTGTCCTCAATACGTAATACATATGGTTGCCCTTAAATTCTGCCTCCTCCTCTATGTGATCTGAGGTCATCTGTGATCATCACCAAAATTATTTTTAAAAAACAGAGGTCTAACTTCTTATAATATTCTTTTGCTAACCTTAAATGAACAACCATATCTAAAATGCAAGCCAACATGTGTTGACATGTTTAGTTTAGCTCAGTGATGATAATTACACCTTTAAATTGTAAAATTAATAACTTTCAAACTGCTTGGAGTTTCGAGCTTAGTAATAGCTTGTTGGAAAGGAAAAACTATTCTCTTCAAGATGGTGTAGATTTAATTAAGGAATTTTTCCTCTAAGGTAGCAATTTTTTTTTTTAATGTGATTGATTATTTATTAGTGTAGAAATGTAGGCAGGGCAGAATGCCTTTGAGTGTAGAGCTTCTTCATGGTTTGATTTCTTTGTTGATTATCTTCATAATCATGTCCTAGCCTTCTTCAAAATAGGATCACCATCATCATGTCCTTGCCTTCTTTAACATAGGGTCACTAGTGCAGAGATATTTCATAAATTCAGCATCATTATCTAGTCTTCATCATAAGGACATCAAGCTTCACATCATTGGAGATTTGTCATGTCATCATCAAATTATCGGAGGTAGGACATGTCATCATGTAGTGTTATCATCAAGATCAATGATATGTTATTCTTCCATTATGATCATCAAGATATATGATTGACACTTCATTTGTGCCTTCACATATTAAACAAGAGTTGTAATTATCCTCTGACATCTTCAAGAATATTTTCCGTCCCGACCATTGATATCAACGATTGACATTAACTATTCACGTCAATGACAACCTAGATTAAAAATGGGAACATGAATTCGTTATTAAGTGATCTTATGGCTGATTTGTCATGGTTTCTATTCTAGTTATATGTTGGTTATAAGCATGGTTCTATGATGTGCTCTAGCTATGGATTTTTTTCATGAATTGATAATTTATTGGATGTTGATGAATGCATGGGCTAACAAGTATTGTTTCCGCCACCTAAGAGGGCACTAGACCTTCTTGGTGATTCTTAGACGAAGTTCATAAATTTATGGTCACATATGCATTCATGACCTATAACTTATATGGTTACCATATGTTTGACGAAATGTTTATTCTTCACTAAGTCTATTCTCGTCAATATCTTGTTCAAGTTGTGAATCGTTAGCCTTTTCATCATGTCATTTATGTTTATGGAAAGTTATAGGTAGCCTTGGGTAGTGGTTTATAGGCTTTCCTAGAAATGTGGCAAATATTTGGTGACCTTAGGCATAGAACAAGGATTTTTGGGCTATAACCGCATGTAGGTAATCTTGTGCTTGCGGTTGGATCCTCATAACCACACACACAATATGTCAAGGGAGCAGTTGGGAAGTAAAGTTAGTGAAAAGGAGTTCTAGCTCAGGGATTAGTAAGTTGGGGTGCTTGTTTGGCTCCTGAGTGGTCTGTAGTTCCTCAGGGATGTCAATAAGGATTCAGTTTGTGGGTGCCACTTTTATAATTGGAAATTGAAGGTCGAGTCATGTCATAGTAGCAATCACCTCACATTTACCTTGCAGAGCTTGTAAAAGTGGGTAAATTTGGGGTGGGTAGTTACAAGAGGTTTGTAATTGCATCATTAGTAATTTCCTTTTTCTTACTTTTCTTGGCTATAATGATCACCGTAAATAGTTTATAATAAAAACAATTCCAAATGGAGAATCAAAACTTTGATATTCCAAACAAGTTAGTTAGTGATAGTATGAGAGTTATCTTATGGCCAGCCTCTTTGGTGGGAGAAGTTATGGAAAACAATTATATATTTATGATCACAAACTCATTGTTTAGGAATATGAGCTCAATCTTAATTGGATGCTTCCAAAGATTCCCTAGTAAATATATCATTATTTTTATATAATTTTTATGCTACTCATAGCATTACTCATGTTTCTTGCAATATACATGTTTCATTCTCCAAATGTTCTTATGAAGGATCCCTTTTCAAGCATTAATTTCAAGTCTCCCTTATCAAGCATGATTACATTTAATGGAGTTAGACACAACTATAAATATGTTCATTTGGGCATGATACAATTTGCATTGAATATTTTTGTTAGACCTCACACTGATTTTGCTAGTTTATGTTGTGTAGTTGGTTATTTACTTAACAATTTTTAAAATGTTTTCTTGGATGGATTTGAAGGTCTACTTCATAATAGTCTTATTTGATCTCCTCTAGTTCCCCACTTTTCCATAATTCTGAGTGATTTCTACATTTATAACTTAAACAGACTTATACGGAAATAGTAATTTTTGGCATTTTAGAGTAGTGACAAACCATCCAACTTCGTGATGTTATTTTCCTTATATTTGGGACCATTACTATGCTTTTCTTAAATCTTAAGTTTTTCTAAAATATTTTCCACTATGATAATATTGATGCTTGAACATTTCTTCAAGTAAATAAGACCTTTACTATAGTTAATAAAGAGAGTGGGTTCCCTTAATTGAATTTAAATTAACTTAATGTAATTTAAGATAGGGATTCAATTTTCTAGTTAAAATAGATATTGATTAGATAAATGAAGGATTATTTCATCATCCATATGCAATATCTGTTTAAGGAGAGTTGTTAAGGAGTTAGAGATTTTAAGATAGATTTGATATTTTCCACTAATAGATAATTAGATTCACCTTTAGTGGATCTCAACAAACTATTCAATATCTATAATGGATAGAATGGTATGGAGGAACAAAGTGACATAGATGAGAGAGGCTAAAGGACTGAGAGAGGTTTGAGAGAGGAGAGGGCTAAATACTATTAAAATCAAGGCATATATATATATATATATATATATATATATATATATATATATATATATATATATATATATATCTACATTAATGATAATAGTGTGAGAATACTTATGTGTGTTCAATATTTTTGATATGGAATTGATATCTATATGTTGTAGATGAATTGGTCTATATAAAGATTGTATAGTTAATGGTGGAAGCTCAATAACTTGTACAATAATTGAGTCTAATTAGAGGAAGAATATAGTGATTTGAATCAGTGACAAGGTTCCAATGCTGGGTTTAGTCACAAGATAATGCCCTTGTGAGTATGATCTCCATGTGTTTATCGAAATTTATGTTATGTTGAATGTAATTCAGATTGGATTTCATTATTATTGCGAAGATCAGTTGTTGTGGGTAAATTAACAATCGAGTTTTGCAGAGTTAATCTTTTACAGATAGGTAATTTAAGGTTTTAGGCCTTATTGACAAGAAGAGTTATAGCGTAAAGAATTAACAAAACTCAAGACTTTTCAAACTTCTGTTTGTGAATAATAATGCAAGTCTTCTGATTGATCTTTCCACTATTGGTCATTGGCCACTAGAGTCAGTGAAGGGTTGGTGTATACAAGACCTTGGTCATTTTATTTGATAAGAATTGAAGTGGTCCCATCAGTTAATGAGGTAGATGAAGCCTTTCTCGTCAACATTTTTCCATCGATTGACTTTTGGGCATTGAATATTGTTAAACATTCTTATAACTTGAATCTACTCTAACCTGGTGTTGGGGCTTGAAGCCCAAGTTTTGGTCAATTGTATTGTAAGACTCCATGAAATACGGGCATGGAGCGCGAAGTCTAGATTGAGTCATAGGGTTGTCCACCCTAAAATATTGTAATGTAATGTAAAGTTGTGTCAGCCTACCCATGGTCCATGGACCATGGGATTATATAAATAGAGTGAGGCTCTAAGTGTAAATAGAGGAAAGTAGAATATAATAGAATCGCGAAGGCATGGTTAGAGCATAGAGTGGAACCTGAAGTGTACGGGGTCCTAATAGTAGGAAGAGGCTTTGCAGCTGAGTGTGCAAAGGCCTAGTACAGTCCGTAGCTAAGTGCGTGGACCCCTATAGCTGAGTCTGTAGCTAAGTGCGTGGACCCCTGCAGTTGAGTCCGCAGGTAGAGTCGGGTCTGTACTTGGGATTGAAAGTTAATAAAGAAAAGTTTACTCTGTGCATCTGTTCTTGAGTATGTATGTTGATGTTATGCATTAATTTTACTCTATTATTTACTATGTGCAATTGATAAATACTTGTGTGAATGCTTATATGTGAATTTAATCTAAGTAATCAGCTATCAGAGCCTACCTAAGGAAGACTTGGGTAAACAACACGGGTCGTGCTATGGCTAGAACTGCGTGAAGACAGTATCACAGGGTGTTGGGTGCCTGCAGGTGTGCTTAGCATAGTAAGTGCGAAGGTTGGACCATGTACCAATCACCTCATATCAGACATCCCCAAGGTGCAGAAACCTAGTTCTAGCACCCTCCCATACTAATTCAGGTGAGACCTCAGTCCGCGCTCCATGGAATGTTGCCGAAAGGGCTAATAGGACCGAGATTTGCTTGGCTAAATCAATTCTGAACCTGCATTAGGTCCCACTAAGCCAACAAATGGTTCTGTTGCTAGGACCAGGATCTACATAAGGGATGTATGATGTCGTGCCAATGGAACCCAAAAAATAAGGAAATTGGTTGGACAATAAGATTCACGAGTTCGCGACACAGGAAAACAGAAATCCGCGAGTATCTGAGGAAAAGTTGTTGGAGCACTACGTGTATACGGAAAACCACAATATTTTCTTTGCATCCTTTCTATCTGAGCTATTTGAGTGGATCGCGAAGGTAGCTAATAGCTAGGGAAGGTGTAGGCTCGATAAACCAATAGTGTGGACTTTGGAATTAGTGTGTAGACTAGAAGCATCAAAACATAAGATCGCGTGAGCTGTGGACCATTGGCTCAATCGGATAATAGGGGGATTTATCACTAAGTTTGCAGTAGACACGACTATGCGCTACAGCGAGGAAAAGTGACGTTTTCTCAAGGGACCGGGACGTAAGTATATTAAATCTTTGAACACCTAGATTAAGATGTTGTTATGTGAAAGGTGGGTTATGTGAATAAATTAATGTTTGGGACTACGCGGAGTGAAAAGGTCTACAGAAGCGGAAGTAGTGAAGAATTAGAAAACAATCCCTTAATTTCACCCTCGCAGGAGAGCAAGGACAAGCTCGCGAAGGTTTCTCTAAGAAGCGCGGTCAATTTTATAAGGCAATAGATTCCACAATTACCACCTCCACTGACACCGCCACCCGCTTCACCTCCCTCACCTCCATCTCCACCTACTCCACCTCCACCGCCTCCACAGTACAGTATGGAAAGCATGATCAAATTACCAGTACTCAGTGGGGTAGGGAATGAGGATCCGGACCAATTTTTTTTCATGGTAAGAGAAGTATGGGAAGTACAAGTTGTCACGAATGAAAATATTAATAAGGATACATGGGTAAGTGCATTTCAGGATCACACATTAACACAATACATTAAGAACTCTAACGACCACCCAAACGTAGGGATAGCAGAGATCCAGAATGCGTTGAATAGGGAATTTAGCAGGCCAAAGTCAGAAACAAAATCAATCGTCGGGTTTAAATAAATAACGATGCTCCCAGGCGAGACTCCATAGGATCTGGATCAACGGCTGAAGAGTACGATCTGTGAATCCAATATGACATTGGCAGATGGAAAACATCATGCATGGTCTGTAGCATCTCGGGCACCACACTTGAGGATGGCGCTGTCACAACAGAAGCTTTCCACCTAGGGCAAAGCATTGGAAATGGCAATGAGATTGCATGCGACCTAGATACAAGACCCTAGGTTGGGAGTTCAAAAAATCCACACACAACTACAGAATCTATGTTTGGAAATGCAAAGTTTGAAGCAGGATAGGGCACCGTGGCCAGAGGTGTGCAAGGAGGTATGGTGCATAAAATGCAAAGTCCAGGACCATGACAAGGATCATTTTCCAGTGTTTGCGAACTACTTGGCAAGAGGAGGGCCAATGTCGTTCAGACCGGAGGCACATGCAGGGCTGAGCACAACACCCGCCTTATGGTGCACGATCTTTCAGATAGGAGGGAAACACACGATGGATAATTGTCATTTACTGTAGAAGTATACATAGACACCCCAACAATTTTTTGTAATTTTTGTAGGTTAGTAGGCCACAATGAGCGCACTTTTCACAGTTACGAGCTAATGATGGATCAGACCCCTACTTATTGGATTCAGACAGAAACACAAGCCCTCGAACTAGAAGCAGGGATGGCGTGCGCTAGATTTCAGGGGCAAGGTCAAGGACAAGGTGGATTGGGACCAGGAAGGGGCCGAGGACAATTAATTTGTTACAATTGCAAAGGACAAGGGCACTATGCCCATGATTGTACCAACCCAGCGAGGATATCCTATTCGTATTGTGGTCAATTTGAACATGAAACAATAGACTGTCCTATGTTGATCACAAACATGTGAAAAAAGAGGGTATTCCAGCCTCCCCCCACTCAGAATATACAAATGATGAGCTATGTGCCACGCAAAAATGACCTGAATGTAAACATGATGCTCAGGAGCGGTATGGCCACAAGAGAAGATACGGGGAAGAAGCCAGAGGAAAGTACATGGGTTCACAAGGCTCCTACAAAGGAACCCGAGTTTGACTAAGAATGCGTAAAGGAGACATTCACAGAAGCTAAGAAGAGCTTCGCAGAGGCCTCCACTTCAGGTAGTAAGGATAAACCAGAGCCAGGAATGGATGCTTCAATGCTCACTACTTTTCTGGAGACATGCATGAAACTACTGTGCGACAACAAGGTGGTTAAAGGACTATAGGAACTAATCACTAGGTGCGTGGGGTTAGGAGAACTGCACATAGTCAGGAAATTGGGAAAACATGCATTGTGCACTGGAAGGGAAATGAGGGGACTGCATAGATTGGTGAGTATGAAATGGATAAGGTAATCCTAGATCTAGGTTTGGACGTAAAAGTATTACCAAAGAAAACATGGGAACGCATGGGTAGTCTCACATTGCAATGGTCCCCTATTCAATTACGAATGGTGAACCAACAAAAGATTTTTCCCATGGGAAGGTTACAAGGGGTAACAGTTGATATTGAAGGCACGAGTGCACATGTGGATTTTGATGTAATAGAGATTTTCGATGATAACAATCCCTATCCCACGTTGTTAGGAATAGAATGGGCCACTGGTATGAACAGATTCATCAATTTGAAGAAGCACAAAATGATCTTAGAGAAAAAGTAATTATGCGTAGTAGTCCCAGAGTACCTAGCCGAAGGAGTGCACTACACTGAACCAGTGCGTGACAATGATCTTGACTGTATTTACAAGATAGCTGCATGAGACCAGGATTGGGTGAATCTGACTATAGATGGGAGGATCTCGTGGGAGCACGAAAGCTCCTGCATTCCAAATTCAGAAGAAGTAGAGTGATGGGAGAATCGGTTGCACGAAGTGACAATGCTGAATTGAAACCTGATGGTTAGATCACTACATTGTGTAACAA
Organism: Pinus tabuliformis; assembly: GCA_031772625.1. Taxonomy (NCBI): domain Eukaryota; kingdom Viridiplantae; phylum Streptophyta; class Pinopsida; order Pinales; family Pinaceae; genus Pinus; species Pinus tabuliformis. Next base: position 743,811,468 of record CM062812.1, on the reverse strand, counting down.
TAGAGGCTAGAGAGTTGTCAACATATGATGGATTGACAATGCTGGCTAAATTCCTGTGAAAATTTGAAGGCATAGTATCGGAACAACAGCGGTTCGATGAGTTGAAATGGCCACTGCGCGCAACACCCACATGATGGTGGGGTACACATCAAGAAAAATTTGAGGACTAGTGCAGATGTAGAATGATGATGTGCCTATGGTTTGGAAGCCCCCAAATTTGAATGAGAGTCAGGTAGCAAGGACGAAGAAACTTGCACACCCACCTGTCTCCGGGGTCCACATGGAAGCATTCAATGAGGTATGCAGAGTCCTGAATAGGATTCACCGGGTGAGAAGAACTAATTGGGACTTGCGCGTGCCAGCGATTAGATGGGCCTATAGGGCCATGTGCAAAAAGCTGAGCGTAGAGATGATTTCAAAACTAAGGAACATAGTCGAGACCATAGTTTTGGAGAAAAGGAATCCTCACGCAATAGCTCCCATAGTTGGGATAGTACGTGAGGCCTAGGATGAAGGAATTATGCATCTACGCAAGGGAGAACATATGCGGATTCAAGAAGCCAGCGAGGGAACCTTAAGCTTCGCGAACTCGAAGAAGATTAGGTATGCTTGAGGAAGAAAAGAATGTAAATGGGCATGGAGATCAAAAAACTGGAAAACGATATCATGCAAGCATGTCTCTTTGGTAAACTAAGAATGACAGGGCAAGATATAGACAAGCATACTACGGCATTAGAAGATTTTCACCAAGAATTTGTGGCTCTACTACCATGGCTGCAACCGCACCTTACTGAACAAAGTAACCATGGGAACGGACCGCATAAGGAAGAACACACGACGCTGAATGTTGTGAAGATAGTTGAGGAATGCCCACGGACTAGGCTAGAAGGTGAATTGAAGCCTCATACTAGTGGTGCAGCCACCTGAATATTTGTAGGGAGCACAGTCTCAGTGCTCCAAGAATTTGAAAGAGAGTGCGCGACTATAAAAGAGTATATGAGGGAGTTGCACGATAAGGAGGTTGCGCGTAGGATCGGCATGTCACAAGGGATGCGCCCACACAGAGGGGCCTACGCTACCGCATGGGTAGGCTGGGAAGTGACCGTTGGTGTCACTGTTCATGACAAGATTGTTGAAAATAGTAACAAGAAATGATAAAAGTATAAGTGCTAAAAATAGCACTACTATAAATAGTAGTTCAGGTACCAGTGTTAGACATAAGAACAAGGAATGAAAAATGGAAGTGCTAAAAATAACATTTCTATAAATAGAATTTCAGGATACCTTCCTATTTAGTTAGTCCCTGAACTAAAATAGAGAAGTAAATTTCAAATTTGATCTTAGCAGCTATTTGTTAAATAATTAATTAATTCATCTTCAGTTAATTATTTGTAGAAAATCAAACATGAAGTCTATGTGGGGACATGCAATAGTTTCTCCATTGATTGAGGAATTTATTAATCAGTTAAAGAGATAAGGATCAGTTGTAATATTGAGTTGTAATTAGTTGGCTTAGTATAATTGAGTCAAGTCCAGTTAGATTAGTTCAAACAATTTGTTGAATTAATTGTGAGTTCAGTTAGTTAATGCATGCATGCATGTAACTAGTGGACTTTAGATAACTAAATATCCTCTCATAAATAACTCATGCATGTCAGTTCAGTCAGAGACCTAGTTGAGATCAAAGGAAGGGACAATGTACTATTAGTTGGAGGATCTTTCCTATATAGGAAACTCATCCATGTAGAAGGAATCATCTCCTTCAGGTTTGTGCAGTTATTTCTAAGTCAAGTGAGCAGTGTCAGGTGGGAATTCACACAAGTGGAAGCACTGGACCCCAGAAAAAACTGCGCAAGGAAATAGGAGGCTTAGAGGGCAGAGGAGAAGGTTGTGAGAGCCTTTGACTGTCTATGAGTAGTATTGTTTGATTGCAGAGAGAGCAAGTTAGCTTGAGAGCTGATTCTTTTTGTAATAGTGAACATATTTCCACTTGTATGATAATACATAGATTGGGGTTTAGGCTGAGGTTTTCCCCAAGTTATTCTTCTGTGTTCATGTGTGATTGAATTCTCTTCATCTGTTATATGTGTTCTAATTGATCTTTCTCATATTTGATTAAGATTCTGTAAAGTTTGTTGTAGAAGTAGATCTTGTATTTTTCTTTAGTATATTGCATAATTTGTTGATCTACAGTGGAAATTTCTACAAACATATCCAATTTATGACAAAGAGGAGTGCACGGTGGGAAATTAAGATACGAATGAAGAACTAGATTTGGGACGATCTGACGCTAAGAAGGTATTACTGACTCAGAAGTGGGGGGAATGGTCAAATTCAAATTCAAAATATGCTATAAAACCCCCAGGGCTAGCCATGAGACAACGCTTGGTTGTTTGAGATTTGAGCAGTTACAGAGCACTAAGTGCCGAGCACTCTTACCACCTTTGAGTATGCGATATAACATATCCCGTATAAACACGATGACTACTACCAGACCGAGAGTGTGATTCGACGAAGATACCATTGGTGAGGCCGTGGAGCCCCATATGGTCCATGAGGGGCCCAGAGATGCGGCAGTTGTGCCAGAAGTTCCAAAATCACCACGGATGCTGCGGTCGAAGAAAAATAAGCAAACTATGGGACCAGTCTGTGTATCCCTAAGAAACCCATGGTGCAGAAAATTTTCAATGGAAGAGAAAGGAAAAGCCATCACCATTGAATTAGATGCAGAGGAGGAAGACTTATAGGCTGTAATTGATCAAATAGAGGTGCAAGACGATGTGGAGGAGGATGTCCCACCAATGCCTTCGGTAACAGAGTCACCCATGTACGTCCCTCTGTGGAAAGGGAAAGTTAGGGCATCCAAAGACCTGGAGGCCACGAAGAGTGTGCTCCAGACCCCTCTCCTCCACGACGACATTACTTTTCAAGGTCCACCCATCGGTCGGGTGCCTACCCTGAAGTTCGAAGATTGGGACCTCGCAGACAGTGAGAAGTTCCCGCACCTGATGATGGAAAGTTTGATGAAACAGACGTTGTAGGGGCCAAGGATCATGTTGGAACCCGTAGAAATGGTTGCGCAGTGTGGAGAAGGCTAGGTTACTTCATCTACAATGGATACCCCACTTTCACCGTGTTCCCATCACGATTTTCATCATCAGGCAGCTACTGCGCCTGGTGCATGATGGGTATCTATGGCTGGAGGAGCAACTTCCCATCACGATGGAACTTATTCACAGGATTTCCCGGCTTCCCTGTAAGGGAATGGACCCCACGGAAATAGCTGGTAAAAGCAACAATATGGCTGTCATGGAAGCCATGAAAACCAAGTGCAAGCTAGAGAAGAAGAAGCGCAGCTATGCGATTGTGACTATCAAGGACAAAGGCATGTGCATAGCCACCTAGCTCCTGGCCTGCAAATTAATGCAGAACTGGCGTACTGATGAAGTACCAGCACTTGTGGTTGCGCTGGCTAGGCAGTGCGTGGAGGTGGTCTAGTTCAACTAGGTTGAGTTCCTTTCTGAGAAATTTTTGATAAATTGCAAGGAGGCCCAAGAGCAAGGTAAGACCTTCCACTACACATAGTTGCTCTTATCGATTGTGCTGGTAGCAGGTGAACTACTGACAGATAGCCACTTCCTGCTGATCAACCAGGACCTTCCCGAGGCCGCGAAGTATGCTTTGCTCTAGGCCACGAAGGATGCAAAGTGGATTCACGCAGTCAAGGTGTTTTGGGTGCTGATAGAAACGAGCATCTGGATATGGATAAATATAAGGCCAAAATTGTCTCCCACAGTGTATGCCACTCTGAAGAGCTTTGTAGAGTTTAAAGCAGACATGCACAACATTCATGTCTAAGTGCGGAAGGATCCAATGAAGGAATGGACAAATCTTCCATTTATTGCTACGGATGATGCCATCTTCACCACATTGGAAACATGGCCTCCGGAGTGGCACACCCCAAACTTGGTAAGAATGAAGAAGGTTGCAGCCCAGCAAAGGAAGAAGGACACCAAGCTGCGCACTGCGCAACTGGCTGAAAAGAGGCTCTAGGAACAAGAAGCAGTCACAAAGCAGAAGACGGTTGATGCAGCAGTAGCAGCACAGATGGAAGAAACCACAACATCACCAATAAAAGAGGCAGAGGGGGCCAAGGAAATGTCCACAGGACTAGAGGCTGGGGACATCGACCTAGATGGAGCAACAATTAAAACAGTCACACATCCCTAAGAAATCGGTCCTTAGAAAGAAGATGAAGCATCTAATACATCTATTGAGCCAATCATGCTTATAAAAGGTGATCTGGTTGACATTGGCGAGACGGTTCACGGTGTCACTAAGGATGCGCTCCAAGAAGTGAGGATGGAGTAGAACACTGTGTTGGGGATGCTACAAATGCAGTTATAGGGGCTATAGGTGAATCCCCCCCAAACAAGAACAATGGCCCCATATGTCACAGCAGGTACATCAAGGAAAGAACAAATGTTATGTGCCCGCATGACCAACACTTTCATGTTCCCTAAGGGTGCGCTAGCGACAAAAAACGAAGTTGACCAAGCTGTAGTGGGCATGACTAAGGGGTTGAGCGTAAACTTGGCTTCCCTTCCATGAGAAACACTATACCAATTACGGGATGGGGTCATAGCCGAGCTCTGCGCCAGAGAAGGCCATGCACTACAGGTATTGAGCGAACAAAAGATCAATATGGAACAGCTCAGCCAGCAACATGATGAACTCGTTGTGCAGACTTAATGACTGGTGCAAGTGGTGGATGATGCTTATAGAACTATCCAAGAATTGGTTGTCCCAATGGATCTACTAGTGGGAGAGTGAATTCACAGATTGGCCAGTGGATTTTGTGAGGCAAAGGAGGAAGCAACGAGGATACAGTTGGTCCTCAACTTTCATATTGTCTAATTGCGATTGAAGGCTCAATCATCCACACCCTGGGAAGTTTAAAAACAGTGCATTGATGCTACCAAAAAAGGGTTGGATGAAATAGGCTAGGCAGTGCAGACCTGTACGAGTATGTTGGAAGAATCCTTCGAGGTCCTCACTTCCTTACTAGAGGACCCCACCATATAGAGCCTGGAAACAGAGGTGTGGGACCTTCAAGTGCAGTATGGCAATGTGCATGGGATGACGTAGATAGTTATCCTGACCTAGTGGCTAGTGAAGGTACAACAGGTGAAGGCATTGAAGGAATAGGTGGATGTTGCGCGAAAGAAAGAGGTTGTACTTAAAGCATGCGTCCAACCTTGGATTGGTGAGGCCTTCCTCATCATTGCCGATATCGAAGGAAAGCTCACAAAGATGAAAGTGATGTATGTCGTAAATCAGGGATCTTCCCCTGACAGTGGGAATTCAACAGAAAGAGTAGTGCAAATACAACAGATGGTAGAACAGTGTGCTGCGGACCTTTGTGCAGCACAGGCATAGTTGGAGGGGCTCCATGCCAAGATTTCTGTACTAGCAAAGTGACTCGGGATGAGTCATAATGATTATGGTGGGGGCCTGTTGGGCATGGGATTCCCCACAGTAGGTTTTGGGCTTAAAGCCCAAGTTTTGGTCAATTCTATCATAAGACTCTGCGAATTGCGGGCACGGAGTGTGAAGTCTAGAATGAGTCATAGGCTATCCACCCTAAAATATTGTAATGTAATGTAAAGTTGTGTCGGCCTACCCATGGTCCACGAACCATGGTATTGTATAAATTGAGTGAGGCTCTAAGTGTAAAGAGGGGAAAGTAGAAGATAATAGAATAGTGAAGGCATGGTTAGAGCATAGAGTGGAACCTAAAGTGTAGTGGGTCGTAGTACTAGTAAGAGGCTCTGCAGCTAAGTGCGCAGAGGCCTAGCTGAGTCCATAGTTGAGTGCATGGGGCCCTATAGCTGAGTGTGCAGAGCAGGGAAATTTCAAGGATGGAAATTTATCTTAAGGTTTAGAAACCTTGGCGAATCCCACTAGTCCATAATATGAAATCTATAAAATTTTTGGAGATATTTTTGTAAAAATATTCAAATTTATAATATTTTTATATAGTCTATATATAATTTTTTGGTGATTTTTAGGCTAAAATAATTTCATTCTATAAAATTTGGGCAAATCATTTTTACAAAAAATTGAAATTAGCGAATCTTTTTTTTGGAAAAAGTATAGAAAATTAGCCCATGGGTGAATATTAGCCCCTAAATTTTTCCTTGGTGCAGGGCGGAGTTGGGTCTGTACATGGGATTGAAACTTAATAAAGAGAAGTTTAATCTATGCATCTATTCTTGAATCTGTATTTTGATGTTATGCATTACTTTTACTCTTTTATTTATTGTGCGCAATTGATAAATACTTGTGTGAATTATTATATGTGAATTTAATCTAAGTAATCAACTACTAGAGCCTACCTAAGGAAGACTTGGGTAAATAACATGGGTTGCACTATGGCTAGAACTGCACAAAGATAGTATCGCAGGGCGCGGGGTGGCCACAGGTGTGCGTAGCACAGTAAGTGTGAAGGTTGGACCACGTACCAATCACCTCATATAAGACATCCCCAGGGTGTGGAAACATGGTTCTAGCACCCTCCTATACTAATTTGGGTGAGACCTCAGTCCGCGCTCCTTGGACTATTGCTGAAAGGACCAGCAATATCGGGATTTGCTTGGCTAAATCACTTCTGAACCTATGTTAAGCCCCACTAAGCCAACACATGGTCCACACCTTTTCACAAAATTTCATCCATTCATACGTCAAATTTCTCTATCAAGAAAAGGATAATTTATTGGCCATTCCCCTAATAAGAGAGTGCGAGGGTTACAAATATTTTATGGTCCCATGCGAGGTGGTTCTGTTATTTAACAAACTTGACAGAAGAACTCTTCCACATTTACTAAATTATGTCTATTGACATTCACCAATTGTGGAAGTAATGAGTGTTGTAAGAATCTATGGGTAGAGAGGTTGTCTCATGAACTGAGAGAATGATAGATGGGATCCTTCATGGAAATTGAAATTTTGTTACCATCATCACTACAAGCTCTATTTTCTACCATCAAGTTAAACAAATAAAGCACTAATGATCACAAGGGATGATAATACTTAACATATTTTGAGTTAATTCAATGTTCTATAGTTTGATCATATGGCTTGATGTTGGTTTAAGCCCCTGGCACTCAAGGCTTGATGAGTTTTGGGATTGCATATAGTTTTGTGCTATTGATTATGCAAGCATTAGAGAGTTGAAAAAAACATTGACGGAACTAGTTAAAAATTTAAGCCCCGATCCATATCCTTCATAAAGAGATGTCAGATTCCCCCACACAAGATCGAAGTTGATCCAAGGGGTAAAAAGGGAAATTTAGAATTTGGATCACCATGCTCAAAGGAATTAGGATTTCTTGGCAAGAAATTGGTATCAGATAAACTTAAAACTTCTACTTTGAATATTTGATAGTAAGCAAAGCTAGAGGTGAAATTCTAAAAAAGAATTTAAGGCAGGGGATTGAAGTTCAATGGAAGACATCAATAAGGGATATATACCAACATAGAGACTGTGGGCATGAGGTAATGGATTTATTTTGTATTATAATAAATATAAGTATATGTTAATAGATGATAAGTAAGAAGTTTCCTTTTTAAGGACTAAGTATTGGCTAAAGAGATAGAGAACAAATGATCTAGTACAAGGGATACACAATTCCAACTAAGGAGTAGAGTTGTGGAACATTGTTGATGATAGTTATGAAGACTAGTAATAGAAAAAATCTATAGAGGTTAAGATAAAGGGACTTGAGAAGTTCTTGGAAGTGTAGGTATATTAGATCTGACATATAACATAGTATTTATATTTTTAATTTAATTTAAGCATATCAATTTTTAATTGCAATTACCTACAAGTAAAAGGAATATGTAACAGAGATTGTGTGATCAACATAAATTATATTTATTTCCATCTAAGGTTGGGTAGAAATTTTTGAGAAGAACTTCATAGTTTCAAATGTGGGAAAATTTGTCAAAATAAAGGAACATGTAAATCTCTTTGGAGAAGTGAGTGGAGTGTAGAGTCCTAAAGGATAAAATAAATCTCAAAAGGTTCCAAGGAGAGAACTAAGAATGCCAAAAGACTAGGTTGATGAGAATATTAGTGACATACTTGTAGCAAGGTGAAAAAAACTTGGTATTTCAAAGGCTTAGTGCAACTCATAAGTAAACTTGTATAATTTCACAAAAGAAGAGTAAAGATGATTATGGATGGTCATGACAAGCGATCAAAGAAATGTCACAATAAGATGAAGTAAATTTCAAAAGAAAATGGCATGAAAAGGATGATTGAATAGGAATTCGACAAGGAAGTTGCTAGAGATCCAGGAAATAATTACTATAATCATGATGTTTCTACAAGAAAGTGAAAATACCAAAGATGTGGATGGAGAATGAATAAGAGGGTTACATGGCTTGTTAAGAAATTATTTGCAGGAAAACTAATGAAGAAGCTAAGGCACGTGATGATCATTTCATTGAAGGCATAGGAGCTGAGAGTAGCTAAGTATGGAGAGGAAGTTTACTATTATGAACCAGCGAAAGAATTATTATTTGAGGAGGATCATGATGATGATGCTAATGGGAGACTTTATGAAAGTTTCATCAATTATTTGAAAGGTTCATAATAACATGAATCTTTGATAATAAAGACATGGTCAAAGGAGTCTAGAAAGATTTATATTTTGAAAGTAATAATTTTGATATGAATGGAAGATTTATAGATATTAAATATTATGGAAAGTCATTACAAACTATCATAGGAATGGAGGAAGAAGAAGGAATGATTTTTCAAAGCATTGGAGAAAAATAGAATTAAAATCCTAGTATAAAGAAAGGAGAGACTAAATCTTTTTACAAAAGGAAACGAAAATGGAAATCAAATATAGTGGACAAATGTAGCCATGGGAGAATAATTGAAAGAAAATATTATTGCGGTAAACATAGAAAGGTTGACTTATGAAGAAATCCAAAAGTAGGAGAAATGAGATAAACGATAACATTAAATGTGATGTTGATATGTTTTAATGAAGAAACCAAGCTATTGGGAAATTTTTTGAAGATACTTGAGATGGAGCAATATTTAGAAGTACCCAATAGATAAAAAGTGTCTACAAAATCTAAAGGGATACAATAGTCTTTTCATTTTCCAACTAATTATGTGTTCATAGCTATAGAGGATGACACCATGTACAAAAATATTCTAGCATGTGGAATAACAAATTTCAAACATATACCAGAAGAATGAAATAGAAATTTTAATTAAGAATTGAGAATGTTAATAGAATGGAGAGTCGGTTTGAGGATTGAGGAATATTGCATAAGGATTGTAGACATGAAGCGTGAAGATGAATATATTCATGAAGAATCAACGAAATTAATGTTTTTCAAACTAAAATTGAATATAGAGGAAAACAAGAGAAACAAATTACTTTGAAATCAATGAATGAGATTATGGGTTAGTGATGTGTCTCATTGGGAGATGAACTAAATTTTGGGAAAAGTCAAAATGGAGAACATGCATAACAAAGGAGTAAATGTAACCAATAGGCTATAAAATATGAATCGAAGGGTCATAGAGAAACTAATGCACATGGAGGGAAAAAATATAACATATTTATAAAAAAGGGTGAAGGAAAGACAACAATAATTCTTATGATTGATAGTGATTTTCATAGATATAATGTTTGGTGTAATAATTTTATTCTATGTGCAGATGCAACTAGAAATTAGAGTTTGGAAAATGGAAGTCAATATTTCATAAATTAACCATGGAGGAGGAAAAAATGTTCCTTAAACAACTTTGAAGAGTTGTCCAATGAAGAATAATGGAGGTTGAGGAGTTGTGGAAAAAATGGAATTGAAGTTGAAGCCATAAAGTTATTAAATTTTTAAGTACAACTTCAATTGAGTAGTGCTAATAGTTTGTATAAATGAAGGGATAAGGTGGACTTTGAAATTGATGAGTTATGTATTTTGATGGATACATCCCCTAAGTAGATGCATACTAAAGTAAAGAGAAAAATCAATAATAAAAATCAGTTAGTTGTAAAGGAATATATCAATAGGGAAAGTGGAGCATTGAAAAATAAAGTATGGATTCCTTGAGAATCAAGGACAACAATATAAAATAAATGTTAAGAATAAAAGAAGAAGTTTAGCATCATACCACAATTTGTTGAAAATATTTATGGCAAGAAAGAAAACGTTTCAACCTATCCAACATCTCTTTTGCAGTCTCACAGGATCTCACATACATGCTATCAAATTTTTAAATACTATGCAAAAAAACGTTTTCAACGAAATCATTAGATTAATATTTAACTCCATATTCAACTGATAGGAAAATATTTTCATCAAGAGATAGAAAATATGATGCCAATTTCATCTTCCATGTTGCAAATCTACCTACATGAAGCGTTGGAATTCTTTGTTGATACATTTCTAAAATTTTACGAGAATATGCCAAAACCTACAAGATCCACTCTCCTGTGATCAAGTTCCACCCGAGAGCCCCACTCCAAAACCTATTGTTGGAAACATATAAAATTTTTTTTCAATTAATTAAACCTTCAAACCATGCATAAGATAGAACACATAAGCAAATATTAGAGAATCATCCGAAAATAAAATCATGTAATTATTCAACACAAAAGACACGAATATTTTTGGTGGAAAACCCTTTTCAGGGAAAAACACCACCCTTGTTGTTGTTGCTACTTTGTTTCAAATGTTATTAATCAAACAAATCATTTTACATCCACATAGCTTGATATGTCTGTTAAGTAAGCTTCTCACTCTAAATCGACTTTGTGAACACCTATCCACTAGAGACCTCTATCCCCAACAGACCTTGCCCAACACCCATTGAACTATGAGAATATTACTTACTCTACTAAATCTACAGACCACCATTGGCAAGGAACAACCATCCCTTCTTCACCAAGTTATCTTGGCTTGCTGATCTAGAGCTATATTTAAGAGTATTTCAAACTTGAATTCTCCATAAAACAACAAAGACTCTGTTTCTCAAAGGAACTCTCAATGAATTAACACCAACACTACATAAAAGAATTTTCAAAATGCATCAACAAAACCTTCTCTACAATAATCAATCTACTCACAAACAACTACTGCATACAACCAATAAATACTAACTACTACTAATCTCCAAACACTCCTACAATAAAAATCTAATCATCTCCTCACCAGTAGCACAAAATATGGTTGAAACATATTTCATCTAACTGCTACTACACCTACAAAGTGCTTTAGAAATTATGCATCCTATAAATCTCACATCTTGCATACTCTTCCCCACTCACACTCACTCAACACACCAATAAGATAAACCATAATATCATTGAGCTTCCTCCAATATATAGATGAACTCATCTTTTCAAATCAATAATTACCAAAAAACTATTGTGCTTCACAACTCTATTCATATGCTTGATTTGATCTAGATTCAACTCATTGACTTGATCAAGCCACTAACTCCACTTGTATTTTGATATTTTCAACTTTCATTAGATTCTAATGGTACAAAAACCTTGTATGACCATATAATAAATAATTTTGATCAATAAAATCACCAAAATACCAAAATTAGCTGAGTTGCATGAGGAATGAAAAGAAATTTCCAGTAAAAGGCTCAGTCAGCCACACAACAAAGGCTAAAATTAGATGGAACTTTTCATTTTCTCACACAATCCTGTCTCCCATCGACTGGACACTTTTATTCACTCTGGTGACCCATAAACCATGCGATTAGGGTAGGGGATGGAAGAAAACCATCTTCCCTCTTCTTAGAACTTGCCCAACCTTCTTGGACACCTTCGTAAACTCCTAAATACATTTCAAAGCCTTTGTAACAAGTTCACAATTGATAACATCAACTAAGAACTTTTGCAACAAGTCAGGGACCTGAAAAATATGTCTACCAAACTCCTCATCAAGACCAACACCTCCATCTCGTTAAGCATCAATGGAAACCTACCCAAATGCCTACAACACCTGTAACAACATCTCTAGCACTTGCATCGGCAACAACAAGTCATACAATTGCCTCCAACACCTGGAGAGGAACCTCCACACAATGAACAACATCTCAACACATGTAGCAACAATCCCATGCTTCTATCACATGTAGAAGGATATGTAACACCTGTAGAAGCAACATCTGCAACCTATGTAGCAACATCATCAACCTATGACAATCCATCATATCATGCCTTGTAACCATCTCTATTCATCCTCCAAATCCTCCACTAGATCTTGTCATATGCATGTTGACATCAATCCCAACCAGCAAAACCATCAAGCCAAACACTCATCACACATCAAGAGGACTACTAACATCATAAGGCATATAACAAGTTGCACCATGACCCTGTTGACATAAATGCCAACACTACAATCCCAAAAAGCTCACTGGCATTGATGTCAACCTCAATCCGAACTCCAACATTTGGGGCTGATATTCATGCATTCGCATTCTCTCCCACCTTTACATCAATTGAAAAGGGCCATACCAACACTGAAGACAATGCCAATAATGTGTCGATGAGAGAAGTGCTCCCCCTATCATACTAAACACCGTGCAGATGCAAACCAAGAGGTATCTCTTGCAAAATAGGCATGTGAAAAGAGAATTTTTTCTTCCGAAACACCTATAGCCAGTATCATGTAAACACTCAAACTAAACATGCTCCCCCTATGCATGTAATGAGGTTGCAAACACACTCTCTTTGTTGTTGAAGAAATACATCTTCTTTTATGCAATAAACCTCCTTGCCAAGTGGAAGATACTACTACTCATGAATGATGACTCCAATTGACTTTGGACAAGATATACAATTAATTACAATACATATCCAATGCTTCATGGAAAAAATACATGGTTGTGAAAAAATACATAGGACTGACATATGAATCCTCTATAAATTCTCTTATGACCAACCAAGACTTTTATGGACCCAAGCTTACATTATGCACCTATTGTAGTGCGGCTACATCAATGATATACAAAATAATGCATGACTTGGACTTCCATTGACCCATATATAGCTAATGACAAAACTAGAGACCATGGGTCTCTCCATGAGAAATGTGCCCGAAACATGGAACAATGATAATATATGACTTTTACAATAGAACATGAAGGTTGTCTCCATATAGAAAAAATAATAAATATGCAATGCATGGCATGTGCATCAAGTAGAAGGCCCCCATGAGAAATTCCATAAGCTCTCCATATCTAGTAGCAACAATGGAGGCACTGCCAACATCATATGCTAGTGCATGGTCACTCAACACATTGACCATCACCATCCCAACAATGAAGATCCCATAACAAAATCATGATATGCACTAGCAACCACCATCATGCTCCACCATCATCTCCTCATACTTGTTGGAAGCGGGATCCCCCAAGCATAGTTTTGGGGCTAAAAGCCCATATTTTGGTCAAATTTTCTAATAAACTTGTAAAGACTCCACATTTTGTGGTTGCAGAGTGCGAAGGTGTCATAAGTCATAAAGGGTTGTTCGCCCTTAGTTTTGTAAAGTAAAGTTGGCCGTAAGAGATCTACCCATGGTCCGTGGACCATGGGATTGTCTAAAAAGAGCTAAGATCTAAGTAGTTAGAGTGAGTAGTAATGTAGGAGAGTCATAGCTCTAAAGTAAGATGTCTATGTCTTGGGTCATAGCGTAGGTAGAGGCTCTACAGTTGAGTGCATAGAGGCCTAGGGTGGAAGTCCACAGCTGAGTGCGTAGACCCCTGTAGCTGTGTGCATAGGGTGGATAGAGTCTGTAATCACTTGGGAGATATCAATAAAGAGAAATATTATGCAATTCCTGTGACTTTTTTCTGGTTAATGCATCTTGTCATTTTATGTATGAATTTCCTTTATCTTGCTTCCATGATGTGTGAATGAATGCAATTACATTAGATAACAGAATGCAATTAAGGATATCTATTTACGCATTACAAATGGTGATTATCTAAGAAGATAAGTAAAACACTTAGACTAATGTGGGGAATCTACATGGTACCCTACCATAGTAGCGCAAAAGTACCGGAGCCACAGGTTAGGGCTGTGCGAAGGTTGGTCATGCCCTCTCGCGGAGGTATTGGAGAGTGGAATAGAGGGCTCATCTGGCAAACCCTAGAGCTAAGTGACCTGCATGAAGGCAAGAATAAGAGGAGTAAACTAACATCACGACCATCTCAGGGTGTGGAAACTTGGTTCTAGCATCCCCTCATACTGCTTCAGGTGAGACTACGGTCTGTACTCCATGGGTTCATGCCGGAAGGGCTAGTAGTGTAGGGATTTGTTTGGCTAATTAAGACTAAACCTAGGTTGGGCCCCCTCAAGCCAACAAATGGTTCCACTGCCAGGACAAAAATCTGCATAAGAGATGTGCGATGCCGTATCACTAGAATCCAACTAAGAAAGAGATTAGAGACTGGTTGGATAGGAAGATCCATGAATTCGTGGCGTAGGAGAATAGGAACCCATGACTAGCGAAGGAACAATGGTTGGACAAATACCTATATATAGAGATCCTCGAAATCCTTTTCTGCTCCTTTCCGGTTGAGCTATACGAGTGGATTGTGAAGCTAGTAGATAGCCAAGGAAGGTGGGAACTTGACTGTCCTATTGTTTGAACCCTGGAGCTAGTACAGAATTTGGGAGCATCTAAGGACAAGATCTCTTGCACTGTCAATCATTGGCTTGATCACATCATAGGAGAATTTGTAACTAAATTCACGGTCGACACCTCAGTCAGCTACAATGAGGTGGAGTGACACTTTTTCAAGGTACCACGAGGTAAGTACATGAAAATTTTGAATACCTGGATTAAAATGATATTGTGTGAAAAACAGGTTATGCAGCTACCTTGATGTTTCGAGCTATGAAAAGTGGAAAAATTTATAGGAACGAAGGAAAAAAGTGTCCTGGGTATAGTCCACTGGTTTCACATCCATGAGGTGACAAAGAGGGGATAGTGCAGGTTTCTCCGCGAAGTGATATTCAGTTAATAAAACAAGGATTCCCACAAATAACACCTCCACCCACACCACCTCTGACTTCACCACCATCACCTCCAACTTCACCCATACCACCTTCACCTCCACTGTAGTTCAATATGGAAAATTCAGTGAATCTACCTTTGTTCAAAGGCTTGGGAAATGAGGACCCAGACCAATTCTAGTTCGTCCTGAAGGCTGTATGGGAAGCTTAGGGCATTACAGATGATGACATAAAAAAGTCAAAATTGGTTAGTGCTCTGGAAGATCGCGCACTAACCTAGTATATCGAGTACTCTAATGATAACCCAAATGTTGGACTGGAAGACATCCAGACAAAAGTGAATAGAGAATTCAGTAGGCCTAAATCTGAGGCACAGTCGATTGTGGGATTCAAAGAAATCGTGCTGCAGCCAAGTGATATGCCTTGGGAACTAGATCAGAGGTTGAAGTGTACAATCCACGAATCCAACATGAATTTGACAGATGGGCAATATTGTGAGTGGTTTGTGGCTTCACTACAGCCACACTTAAGGGTTGCATTGTCACAACAGAAGATAACAACTTAGGTGGAGGCCTTGGAGATTGCTATGAAACTACATGAAACACTGATGCAAGGTCTAAATCTGGGGGTTCAGCAGATCCATGCGTAGTTGAAGAATCTATGCCTTGATATGAAAAGTTTGAATTAGGATAGAATGACTTGACCAGAGGTGCGCGAAGAGGTATGGTGCCTAAAATGTAAGAGTTAGGGACATGACAAAAAAACATTTCTTAGTCTTTGCAAACTACATTGCAGGAGGAGGATTGATGCCTTTGAGGCTAGAGGCTGAAGTAGGACCAAGTGCGGGGCCTCCATTATGGTGCTCTATATGTCATGTAGTAGGAAAACATGCCACAGATAACTGCCATTTGTTGCAAAAGTTTGTACAGATGCCGCAATAACTATTATACAACTTTTTTAGTTCGATAGGGCATGATGAGCATAATTTCAAGAGTTATTAATTGATGATGGATATATCTCCCGCCTATAGGGTTCAGGATGAAATGCAACCCCCTGACCAGAGTTCAAGGATGGTGCGGACAGGATTTTAGGGGCATGGATGAGGCTGAGGCAGAGGAGGACCTCGCAGAGGTTGGGGACAGTTGATCTGCTACAATTTCAGAGGACCAAGACACTATGCCCATGATTGTACTAATCCAACATGTCCGTCATGCAATTATTGCACGATGTTTGATCATGAAATGGAAGACTGCCCTATGCTAATAGAAAGGATACATGAAAAAGTGGTGCTACCACCTCCATCGACTCAGAATGTGTAGATGATGAGGTTTGAACCATGCAAAGAGGATCCAAACGTAAATATATTGCTCAGAAGTGGAATCACAATAGGAGATGACAAGTGGAAACAACCATAAGGTAGTACATGGGTTCTCAAAGCTCCGATGAAGGAGGCGGAGTTCGATTTAGAGAATGCATGTGAAACCTTCATAGAAACAAAGAAGAGCTTCACTGAGGCATCCACCTCAGGGAGTAAGGATAATCCTGATCAGGCGATGGACCCTTCTATGCTCACAACCTTCCCGGAGACCTACATGAAGTTACTGCGCAATAGTAAGGTTATGAAGGGGTTACAAGAGTTCATAAATAGATGCAACAGAACCACTCCAGGTGAGCCACGCATGGTACAAAGGCTTGGCAAGCATAAAACAAGGATGGGAGGGGAGATGAGACTAACCGAACAGATAGGGGAGTATGAAATGGATCAGGTTATTTTTTACCTGGGGTCGATGCGAACGTCCTACCAAGGTAGACTTGGGAATAGATGGGGAGGCCCGCACTGCAATTTGGTGAGCCCCACTATTGTAGCAATAATGCTGCAACTCCTGGAACTCCCTTCTTTAATTTTATCAACCCGGTAGTTCGTAACAAAATTGGAAGCAATGGTGCTATATGCACAAGTACCTAGCTCTTGCCACGGCTATCAGTTGATCAGTTGGAACAAGTCTGCTAGGAGCTTAAGCCAACTTCTACGAGCTCTTAGAAGAAGCTTTTAACTGATGGATGAAAGCTAACTCAAAGGAGGCTAATCTACTTGCAGAAAGAAACTAAAAAGCTGAATGGAAATGCAAACCCTAGCAAACCCTAGTTTTACCAACTAGCCCTACTGATGCAAGAAAAAGGATGAAAGCTACTGAAAAATATGCCATTGATTCTTTGAAAGGTTAAGTGCATGTGTCTAAGCTACTTCTGAAGTGAAATCTAAAAAGAAACATCTTTTGTGTTTTTGAGTAAGTTGGCAGAATTTTTATGCATGTGCTTTAACTATTTTTGACTGTGCAGAGGTGGATTGGCGAAAGGAAATGCTTGCAGGAGGTTGGGAAGTTTAGAAGAGGGCCTAAGGGGTCCCCAGCACCCTTCCATAGAGTTTCGCGGTGATTATATCTCAAGAAACCGCTTTCGTGAGCTTCTACAGGAAGTCTGTAGGGGTTCTACACGATGTATTGTAGCTTCTACACGATGTTTCTACAGGAAGAGCTGAGAGAGGATTTTTGAGGGTTTATGGAGGAAAAACTGGTGGGAAAGTGGAAATGGAGGTTGGATGAGGGTGTTAGAGGGTCTAGGACTCTGTTAATGAAGATCAAATGTGAATTTGATGGCTGGATTGGTTCAAAGGATAAGGAAGCGATTTTGCACAAGAACATAGAAATTAGGGTTAGTTGGGGAAGTGTGGAAAATGGAGGGAAGAAATCTTGAGTGAGGGGCTGGAGTAGGTTGCATGATGGAGGAAGGGTAGGAAAAGAGGTATCATAGGTTTTCTACACGTTATTTTCCAAAACTAATCAACAAAGACTAAGAAAACCAAAGATCTAGCTACTCTAACATAATTTGACCTAGAAACCATAAGCATGATGAACAGAAGTTTATTGGTAGATAATCATGTAAAAAAACTATGGAAACCAAGCAATAATGGATCTAAGCATGTAATCACAACTGGTACTAACTTTTTTAACTAAGAATCTAACACTAGAAATTGCATGCAGAAGCAAGAACAATGTTTTTATGGCAGCAAGGACACCTTGGTCTCAGCTCGTCATCCCAAGGAGGGAGAGGTGAGATCAACGGCTGCCTGATAGCCTTTTCGGAAGATTTTTTCCCTTACCAAACTGTCAAATCAACTTAAAGCATGAAAATCTATTTTAATCATCAAAAACACAAAGTAAGATCTTAACCTGAATAACGGAATTTATTCTAAGAATGCAGCAAAGACACATAAAAGTACACAAAGGAGGTACTAGGCACTTGAGTTGGGCCCAAAACAAAGAGCTACAAGCTCCTAAGGAAGATTAGAGCTGTTTCAAAGCTGGATTCATCTTTATTGAGCAAGAAATAATAGTTACATCTCAAAAACTGTCCACAAGAAAAAGCTTGAAAATGTGTTGAAATGTAGAGCTAACCTACTGCCTAAAAATGACTAAAATTGAACTGCCAACTAGCTAACTTTTTCCAACCCCAAATGAGGCCCTAAGCCCTCTTATTTATACAAATTGAGGACCCCAACAACCCTCCTAAACTTTAGGAACTCGACTACCAAAAATTGTAGTTAACAACAACTTTACTAGCCCTTGCTCGGCTGCCCTTGTGATAACTGATGCGGTGGCCCTTGAACTCCGAGCTGATGGAGCAGAATTCGAGGTAAGGGCCCATAAATGAATGGGACACCTTCCTAAAAATCACCTCCCTTGTTCGTCCACGAATTTGGCTGCCAGGTGCTCATTAAAACCTTTGATTTTGTCTCAAAATTGACCAAAAACATTGCACAAAGCACCCATTAGACTTGTTGGCATAATGACTAACCCAATTCACTCTATTAGCATAAATATAATAAAAAACATGCAATAAGATAATGAGAATGGTGGATTCATTCGAATTAGGAGGTTGAATGAGCCCATATAATTATCTATTTTTGGGGCTCATCACAATGGTCTCCGATTCAAATAAGGATGGTGAATCAGTAGAAGATCATCCTCATGGGGGAGCTACAGGGGGTGACTATGGGTATTGAAGGTGTGAGCGCACTCGCTGACTTTTAAGTAATAGAGATAGTGGATGACAACAATCCCTATCCTGCACTCTTAGGAATTGATTGGGTTATTGATATTAATGGGGTAATCAACCTAAACAAGTGAAACATGATATTTGAGAAGAAATAGATATGCATAATAGTACCCCTAGATCATGCTAAAAGATCACGATATACTGAACCAGTCTGCGATTATGAGAGTGATGACGATCTAGAATTCATCTATAAGTGTTACAGGGAAAAGTGTGTATGCAGAACTTCTAATCCCACTAAGGCGGGTAGCTACCTTAGAAACAAAAAAAGTAAAACTACTTTCGCTTTCCTTTATGAAAGATAGATGAGAGAATAATAAAGGAGACCAACCTCTGTCTTGCGCTTGGTTCCTTATTCGATTACTCTCCCTTCTGATAGTCCTTTGCTACTTACTTTCTTGTATACCCAGCTTCACAGAGTACCTGTAGGATCAAAGCAGCATAACACTATACGAGAACATGGATCTATTATCATAAACAATCTACGATCAGATGTAAATTGACCATACAAATGCACAAAACATAAATTACACAAGAGTATGGAGGAAAACTTGAATAGCTTTATTGATAATCAAGAAAGAGCCAAGAGAGTTACAACCAGTTGTTCTGACCCAGCATCATCCTCTCAGCAAGTAAGCCCTTCTTCACCTCATGAAAAGCTTAGATCACCCAACACTATGATGTTACCTCAAGAAACCAACATCAATTCCTTACACGATGTAAAATTCTAGCCTCTGGATCTCTGGGATGAGGGATCCATATATATATGTCTGTAAGGGAGATGAGTGAACTTGTGATTTTATTAGTGTCTTCCCTCTAATAGTTCTTGCTTCCACTTGGAGATTGATGATCTCTTACTCATCCTTGGTCGAATTTAGAGAGGCAAGTGTCACAGGAGAAGTTTCTGGAAGATTCCATGTGTAGAGCGATAACTAGGGTCTCTCACACCACCAATTATTCCACATTATTAAGTCAATCCGGGAACATTTTGTTCTTTCAAGGAGTAACTCAATCCGAGGTTGTTTTGTCCAAGTAATGCTCGGTAGTATAGCGTTCTAATGATTTGAAAGGAAACAAACACTAAGCTGTAACTAAACCAACTCAACAGATAAAATCACACAAAGCACTTGATCAGTCAAGGGTACGGAAACAATAACGCTTCCCTTTAGAAACTGATAAAGAAAGAAAACCAAAGCATGGACTTATAGGTTTGGGAGCTAGGCAGCGTCTTGCTGGGCTCACGACAACCTTAGGCCTGCTATCACGCAAAAGCAATAAAGGCAGATTAGCGAAAGTAAAATGGAACAGCAATTCTAAAATGGAACAACAAACTCTAAAATGGAACAGCAGTAATCAAATGGAACAGCAGTAATTAAATGGAATAGCAAACTATCATAAACATGAAACGTTAATCATATAAATTGGAACAGTAAACTCAAATGGAACAGCAAACTCAAATGGAACAACAAACTCAAATGTATGTACACGTTCTAGACTACTGTAGCAATCCGAGAGTAATGTATGATGTGACTATGTTTCTGAACAAAGTGATATTATCTTCAAGCCTCGCAAATACTTATTTTATATGAATCCAATGATGATAACATTCATACCAATATCTTGTTATAGAAATGGATGTAATTTGAATAGATTCACTTTGTAATACAGAGACGTGGGTTAAAGAACTTATTCAGATTCAGATATTAATTAGGAAGCATAGTCTATCATATAAAAGATATATCAGATTACTGAAACAAGAGAAATAAGCAAACCACACAAATCACCGTATGATACAACAGCAAGTGACCGTCGGAGCTGGGCCCTTGGCTACCAATGGTACACTGCTTAGAGTTACTTCAGATGCAGAAACGAAGTGAACACCAAGTCCTTTATATTGATTGCATTAACAAAGGTATAGAAAATCAGATCTTACAAAACTTAATGATCAAAGTTGTTCTGAGCTTGTAATTACAACAATAGTCGTCCCCCACGCTCCATGGCGTGGTACCTTTATATAACAGAAATGACGGAGATGTCTAGATACAAAAGATAAGCTTAAAGCAGCGATCCCTCAGGATCGAAGATCTTGAGGGATTCGCTAATCGTTCAGTTCTCCTCTTTCCTTCTTGCGTTCTCCATCTCGGTATCCTGCGTTCTTTTCCTGGACTATTCGGCTCTAATTTTATTTGATCTTGTCCGCATCCGGTTCCCTGTCGACAGGACAACAGTTACTTTCCCTTCGCTTCTTGTTTTTACTTGATAATTCCCTATTTCCGCGTCCTTCTGCATAGAAAACATCAATTATTAGTGATTGAGCTTCGTTTGTCCATTTTCACACAATTTATCAAAACCCTTATATTTTTTAGACTCATAATGCAGAAAAGGTTAGAAATATTATTGAAAAACCACTAGATTGCTTGTCAAAAAGCATACCTTCCAGGTGCTCCACACACCCCCCTGCTTACCCTGTTTCATGTCCTCATGAAAACATTATAATTGACATGCAAGGTTGTGAGAGAGTAGGCCGGAGAAGGGATCTCACGAAGAGGTCGACAACCATGATTAGCAACTAGATGGTCAAAGAACTGATCTAACTAATCTGCAGGCATCTCATATAGGGCTTGGTATCCAGGTGCAGGATGCCAAATAATTGGGCTGCGAAACCGATACCCCAACCAGAATGGTCCTTCTCGCAGAATCCGTTCCCCATAGAGACTCAATCGACTGGCATCCAATTCAAAATTCTCAAAGTTAAAGGGTTCCCTGAGCTGGATGTTTGGGTTAGAGGTTCGGTAGTGAAACTTTGCAGCATGGAGGGCATGGTCTTTAATAGCCAGGAAATACTCCAGACCATTTCGGATCAAGTCTCCATGCATGGGACCTAATATCTTCATGACACCTGGGATCCTCATCACACTCCTATGCTCTCTCCATAATGCTGCTGGGTCCCTAGGTTCAGCTCGTACCCATAGGTCTAAACTATTTTCTTGCCTCTGGAAGATGTTGTAAGCTTTAAGCCATTTTAACTGATTCACCCCAAATGAGATAAAGGCTTGGAATTGTATATTGCCAACGAAAGGGCCAGGATTCAAATCAGTTTCCTGGTCTAAGACAAGATTGTGCAGGTAAAATTCACATAACAACCTTTGAACTTTAACTCCATAGTGCTTGCAGCAGTCTATAAAATCATTAACAGTGTTGATATGGATAGGTGCTCCCGCCCTAATAGCTTTTATTTTTAATCTCAAATATCGTTCAAGCAAAAACAAAGCATAATTTTTAGCAGGGGCTCTACAAGTCAAAACATCAGTATACAAGGAACACAGGGTGTCCATCTACTTAACAACACTATCTAGTCGATGAGTTACCTTAGCAACCTTTTCCTGCTCCCTCTGCCATCCTTCAAAGGCCTGGCTCTCAGACTGACTGATGTTTCGAAGTTGCTTTTGGAGCTCTTCGTATCTTTCCTTGGGGACCGTTTGTTCTCGCAACTGCTCGGCCTCCTGCTGGGCTTCCTTCATCATTTTATGCAAGGTTCTTGTTTTTGGGTCTTTCTTCCACACAGCCGTAGAAGCTGGAATTTTAACCTGGACCTTCTTATTACGTTGTTTGGAATTTTGGACCCGAATTACACCCGAGGGGGGTGCTTCTGTTTGAACCTCTTTGCTATCCGTTTCCTTTTTAATGCGAACAAAGGGTTGCTTTGGTCTTCCTACCACCGGAGCCTCTTGCTGTTCCATTGGAATGTCCATTCGTTCCTCCGGGCCAGATGGAACAACAGTTTCTATTGGAACAACACCTTGTTCCTCATTATCATTTGGAACAGCAGACTGTTCCTCGACAGTCGGTCTCCTGATGGGGTTTCGTCCATCAAAACGAACTCTAACCCTCGGGGTTCTTGCTGCCGTGGTCCTTTTCCTTTTCCTTGCAGTTTTTTGTATTCTCAGACTGGCTTTCAACATTCTAATTTGTTGCCGGAGTTTGGCTATTGTGCCCAGCATCCTCTGGTGCTTCTTCCTCAATTTTTCAATTTCCCTTGCCTCGGCAGACGGTTTGGCCTTCAATCTTACTTCTTCTTCCTCTCCTGGAACATCTTCCGGCGCCCTGGGGACAGATTGTCCCGGATTGATGTCTTCTGCTTCATTACCATAGCCAGGCAGGTTTTCTTCCCCTTCCTCTTCTACATGCCTTTCCTCAGGTAATTCTTCTTCTGCGGGGCCATCAAGGACGCCTCCTGTAATGGAGGCTTGGCTGTATCCTCTCATATTGGCCAGAATTGCTGCCAATTCCTCTTCTCCTGGAGGGTCTTGCAACGGGCTACCCATAGATTGTGCATTTTCTTCTTCTTGATTGTCTCGCTTGGTGGTCTCTTCTCCTTCAGATTGGTCGTGTCCTTCTTCAATTCCTCCTTCTGGCTGGTTAGTATCAGCCTCTGATTGCTCAGCATTTCCTTCGGGTAATTCACCTTCCATTTCCGAAGGTTCGTCCTCGATTTCAATTGGTTGGGCCACAGTTTTCTGAATCTTTTCCAACCTTCCCCGTATTCGAACCAATCGAGCTGACTTCCTAGATCTTTCAGGCAGGTTGGGAGTGCCAACAGGTTCTCTAGGTTCCTCTGGTCGTTCCGGCGTATCGGAGGGTCGCTTCCGTTTCGAAACAGCATGCTTTTCTGCCGCCGACTTCTTATGTTTTTCTGAACGTTCCAGTGTGCTGGAGGTTCGTTCAGATTTTGGGGGTGGTACAGCCAGTCCCTTTTTAACTGTTTCGACCAATTCCTCCCAGGTGTCTTGCTGTTGGGTAAGACTGTGGCTTATTATTAGCTGAATCAGTCCGTGGTGGCTAACAACCGTATCTGTGTGCTGAGCCTTCTTCAAGCTTCGGGCCGCATCATGTAATAACGAATTTAAAAGGGCAGGGAGATTTACAGAACATTTTCCCTTTAAAACAGCTAGAAGTTTTAAGTGACGAGCCCTTACCACATCTTTTCTCCCTTCGCAGGTGATATAGCTATGCACTATCTTCGCCAGCTCGGTCCAGGGTTCCCCCAGTGTTGTCGGCAGAACTCCTTTCCCTTTGACTGTCAGACTTTGGCCTTCGCTTTGGAAAATTTCCATTACTTTCTGCAGTCTTTCCTTCTTCAGCTCCCATCTAGGTCCAACAGCTGGTAATCCTGAGGTTTCTGCAATAATGTCCTCCGTAACTTCTATCCGCTTTCCTCTGACTATAGAGTGGTTTTCCTGCAAATTTTGTAGGAATTCCAACGCTACAGCCTCATTCGATTCTTGCAGGCGGTTGAAGTAATTCAACCATCCTGCATTTTCCAGAATTTCGCGGGCAGCAGCGGACGCGGTCAGCTTGTGCGGTTCACTTCGGATTGTCCTCCCGCCCATAGCTTACTCCAGAAATAGACTCAGGAATGAAACAGCAACTGTTTACAGTATTTACCAAGCAGAGAGGATACTCGATGCTAATTTTAGGAAGGATCTTCGCAGAGCATGCAGCAAAGAGAAAGATCGTGGATGGCAGTCCGTAGAATGAGGTCATCATACCGTTAAATCGTGTCATTATTTTGCCTGAATGGTGTGCAGCCACGTAACCATTGGAGTAATGAGGTTACCTCCCCCCCGCGATCTGATAGGCTGCCCCCAGCCGTCAAAGAGAGGAGCAGCAGCCAGTCGGGTGTCAAATCATAAAGTACAGCAGGTAGAAATTATGCCATGTTGTAAAAGGACAATGGAGTACCGAAACCGAGGCAGAAAAGTGGATCGCTTTTAAGATAAGCCAGTGTGATATAATGAGGAACCGAGGGGTTGGACGTCTGTCAACTGTACCAAGTCTCCCGTAGTCATTGTCAATTCTGTTGCCATGATTGGTGATAATGTTCATGCGATAATTATATCAGGGTGTGACATATGATACATGCAAAGGATATAAAAGACAAACAGACTTAATATCATACCTGTTGGTGTAAATATTACGACTCCAATGCCATTAACAAAGCTCTGCTGCCAACAGGTGTTCATAACCTTGGCAAAGTTGTTTATCTCACCCTCCGGAACCATTATCCTTTGTGTATCTACTGAAGAGTTCTTTGTCAAAATGCAGGCCATTATGATGGCTTGGTGACCAGATAACCATAATGCCATTCACAAGGTAGGCACGAAACGTGGTCAGGCCGGCTCGTGATGAGACCTCCTGTTCCAAGGTTTGCTTGTTATTTTACCTTTGGACCATATCCCTGGTGTGGTGGCCGTAATGGGAATGCCACTTCGCTTCCATCCTTATGATCATGGTAGGCTGGCTCTGAATGAGACCCCCTATCCTGCATTTGACGATTTCATATCTTGTTTTTATTTTTTCTTTTATTCTTGTTTTGCAGCACACTTCTCTTTTTCTTTGTTCAATTACACATAAGGGTGGTTCCGCACTCCTTAAGAGCGGGGAATGGTGGAAGAAGTCTTACAATCCCAACAGACAGATGTAAATCGTTTGCTCATATTCCTCAGTAATGATCAAGAAAGTTTTTAGGGAGATCGACATGATAAAAATTACCAAACCACGGTTCGGGAATAAGATAATGACATTGAAGACGAAAGTTAATGTCCCTCCTCTTGTCTTCTTATATATACTGACTGTTAAAATAGTAGCGATTTATGATATGCTGGTTTCGGTATATCATGCTTTATGTTTATTGCATAATGTCATTGCTATATCTAAAGGATTTAGGAGAGCATAATCGCAAAACGTCCAAATAGGAGCAGAAAGGTTCTGATGGTGTCCTCTCTGAGAGAAGCATGTAAATGAGTTATCTTGTGGAAAAGAAATAGCAGAATTAGCCAAATTCTGTATCTTGGAAAAAGAAATATGCTAGTGTTGTTCCTTTTCGCAAAGGAACAACAAAAATCCACACGTGTTGTTCCTTTTCGCAAAGGAACAACAAAAATCCACACGTGCTGTTCCTTTTCGCAAAGGAACAGCAAAACAAAAAGTGTTGTTCCTTTTCGCAAAGGAACAGCAAAGCCAAAAAAGTGTTGTTCCTTTTCGCAAAGGAACAACAAAAATTCCAAAACACAAAAGTGCTGTTCCTTTTCGCAAAGGAACAACAAAAAATTCCAAAACACAAAAGTGTTGTTCCTTTTCGCAAAGGAACAACAAAGCAAAAAGTGCTGTTCCTTTTCGCAAAGGAACAGCAAAGAAAAAAGTGTTGTTCCTTTTCGCAAAGGAACAACAAAGCAAAAAAGTGTTGTTCCTTTTCGCAAAGGAACAACAAAGCAAAAAGTGTTGTTCCTTTTCGCAAAGGAACAACAAAGCAAAAAGTGTTGTTCCTTTTCGCAAAGGAACGGCAAAGCAAAAGGTGTTGTTCCTTTTTGCAAAGGAACAACAAAACAAAAAGTGTTGTTCCTTTTCACAAAGGAACAACAAAACACCAAGTGCTGTTCCTTTTCGCAAAGGAACAGCAAAACACCAAAAGTGTTGTTCCTTTTGAAAAGGAACAGCAAAATCACACGAGTGCTGTTCCTTTTGAAAAGGAATAGTAAAATCAAACCAGTGCTGTTCCTTTTGAAAAGGAACAGCAAAATCAAAAAGTGCTGTGCAAAATAAGGTAACAAAAATACTACAAACAAAGATGAAAAGAACATATGTATAGGATGTTATGTACAAATTATGAAAAACGAGTTGCTTAAGTTATAGGTGAGGAAGATTTCGCTTCCTCTCCTAAGATCTCCAAATCAGTATCTTGTTGTAGCTGTTGACAAAAGGATTCCCGAGTAAGAGGTCTGCGATAGAGACGAACTCGGTGGCCATTTACTTTGAACGTATGTCCAGAACCGTCAATTGTGATCAGAGTGAGGGTCCCATTGTCGTGCACCTTCTGGATCTCATATGGTCCTAGCCAGCGAGTCTGGAGTTTCCCCGGGAAATCCTGGAACCGAGAATCGTATAACAGAGCCCAGTCTCCTTCATGGAAGACTTTATTCTTTATAAGTGCATCATGCCACTTAGCTCGCTGCTGTTGGATTAATGCTATGTTTTGCAATGCAGAGAGCCTAATCTCATCCAATTCGTTGATTTGTCGTAGTCGATTGATCTGTGCCTCATTCAGATCTAAGCCGACCTCTTGTGCAGTTCGTAGTGTTTGGATCTCAAATTCGATAGGAAAGATTGGTTGTTTCCCAAACACCAGTTGATAAGGTGAATAGCCTGTCGTACTTCTCCATGTGGTTCTATAAGCCCACAGTGCTTCAGGTAGCCGAGCAGCCCAATCACGCCTGTGTGATGCGATAGTCTTTGTTAAGATTGACTCAATTATCTTGTTACTGTTTTCTACTTGTCCATTTGCCTGTGGATGGTAGGGGGTAGTGATCTTATGTTGGATATGATAGTTGTTAAGTGTTGCAGCTAGTTTATTTCCAACAAATTGTGGTCCACCATCTGTAATTACTTCTCTCGGAAGTCCATAACGTACAAACAAATGGAACAAAAATTGTATTACCGAATCTTCTGTAGCCCTAGCTAATGATTCAGCCTCAACCCATTTAGTAACATAGTCTGTTGCTACCAGGATGTATGTCCTCTGGTTTGATGGTGGATTAATGGGCCCGACGAAATTGAGAGCCCATCGTTCAAATGGCTCAATAACCACTTGTGGTCTCAGAGGCATTTCATCAGCTTGACCAGGTTTTCCTGCTCGCTGGCAGCTGTCACAGGCCTGTACAAACTTTTTCGCGTCCTTAAAGATTGTAGGCCAATAGTATCCTGCCTGTAGTATTTTATGTGCTGTTCTTTTGTCGGCAAAGTGCCCCCCGCATGGTCCATTATGACAAGCTTTTAATATGTCTAGGATCTCATCCTCTCGAATACACCTCCTGATTTGCATGTCTGCCCCTGTATGGAATAAATGGTCTCCAATCCACGAAAATCGAGTGCTTTTTTGAACAATTTGCTTTCGTTCCTGAGGGGTTAGGTGTTTTGGTAACTTACCCACTGCAAGGTAATTGGCGACATCAGCATACCAGGGTGTTCGAATGGCAATGGCAAACAGATGTTCATCAGGGAATTGATCTTCTACTGCTGCTATTTCGATTGATTTGGGTATTCTTGAGAGGAAGTCGGCTACAGGGTTCTCCTTGCCGGGTCGATCCTTAATTGTGATGTCGAACTCCTGCAACAGGATCAACCATCGAGTTACTCTAGCATTCGTGACAGGTTTTTTTGCTAGATATTTGATAGCAGAATGATCTGTATATAACACACAGGATAACCTGTAATATAATGCCTAAATTTATTAACAGCATGAATTACAGCCAGGAATTCCTTTTCAGTAAAAATATAATTGAGTTCGGCAGAGGATAAATTTTTGCTAATATAGTAAATAGCGTATGGCTTCTTATCCTCTTCTTGTCCTAGGACTGCACCGATTGCTGTATCCGAGGCATCAGATGAGATCTGGAATGGAAAATTCCAGTTTGGTCCTCGAAGGACTGGAGCTATTGACAGCAACTTTTTTAATTCTTTAAAAGCTTGGTCACATTTCTCTGTCCACAAGAAATCAACATTACCAGTTAAGGCATATAGAGGTGCTGCAATTCGTGAATAATGTTCTATAAATCGTCTGTAATATCCAGAAAATCCAAGGAAACTATGTACCTCTGTTTGAGTAGTGGGGGTAGGGATGAGCAAAAGAATCTGAATTTTAGTAGGGTCTACCTGGATGCCAGCTGCTGAAATGTAGTGCCCTAGAATGAACCCTTCCGTCATCATCATGTAGCACTTTTCGTGGCTCAGGCAGAGTCTGGTAGCAATGCAACGTTGTAGAACTTTTTCCAGGGTATCCAGAGCTGGATCAAATTCATCCCCATACGGTGTGAAGTCGTCCATATGCACCTCAAGTCCATCGTTTATTAGATCTGCAAAAATACTGAGAATAGCCCTTTGAAATGTAGCAGGGGCGTTACATAGGCCGAAGGGTAATACTCGATAGGAAAACGTTCCCCAGGGGCACGTAAAGGTAGTTTTATCCTGGTCTTCAGGGGCAATTTGGATTTGGTTATATCCACTGAAGCCGTCCAGGAAGGAGAAAAATTTCTTCCCTGCTAACGTGTCCAATACTTGGTCTATAAATGGGAGGGGAAAGTGATCCTTCTGTGTAGCCTTGTTTAACTCCCTGTAATCCACGCAAATCCTCCATTTTCCATTTTTCTTGGGTACCACCACAAGGGGAGAGACCCATTTGCTGTCAGAGATAGGGTAAATAAAGTTAACATCTAAGAGCTTTTGAAGTTCGTCTTTTACTATCTCTTTTAGGTGAGGGTTGAGTCTTCTTTGTGGCTGACGGACAGGTCTTGCATCTTTCTATATATAGATGTGATGGGTGCATAATTGAGGATCAATCCCCTTCATGTCAGGATAATCCCACGCAAATGCATCCTTGTATTTTTGTAACAGATTAACAAGCTTTATTTCTTGATCTGATGTAAGTTTGGCGTTAATATTCAGAGTTTTACCAGGTTCAATTTCCACTACTTTGCTATTGGCAACAACAGTTACTGGTATTGTCTGGTCATGTGGATCTTTTAAGGGATCTTCTTCTAGCTCACTGTCAAATGCTGCTTCTATCATAAAACACTGCATATGTGTTCTAGCTTCAGTTTGACTAATAAAATTGTTAATGGCGTCGTCTTCTGTTTGATCTTTAAAGTCTAAAGCCTTCTGTATAGTTAATGGAGATCTGATATTGTTAGCAAGATGTGACACAGGATAAGAGTTAGTTTTAATCATTGGCAGGCTTGGCTGTGCTGGAGGTGGTATAAAATTAAATTTTTAACATCTGGTCCTTTAGTTATAGTCATGTTTCCTTGCCAACAGCCAATGTAGGCATCAGCAGTAGCAAGCCAGGGTCTGCCTAGGATTAACGGATGTCCATCTAGTCGGGTTTTAGGATTAATTACCAGGAAATCTGTGGGATACTCCCAGGAATCTACGGAAACCATGACATCATTCAGAGTACCTTCTGGTCGAACTACAGATCGATCTGCCAATTCTAACAGAGTAGAGGTAGGTTCTACTGATGTGATGCCAAGCTTTTGGTAGGTGGAGGTTGTCAAAATGTTGATTGCAGCTCCCAGGTCAACTAGAGCGTTAGTCAGGGTTTGGCCATAGATTTGGACAGTTACAATTGGGTTCTCGGGATCTTCATATTTGATAGGTGCCTCTTTTCCTGATAATAGGTCGGATAAAGTACCAACTACTTGGACTCTGGGGTTAGTATTTGTATTCCTCCTTGATTTTTTGATGCACAATTCTTTTATGGTTTTTGCATATATAGGAATATCTTGTATGGCTTGGAGGAATGGAATCTTTATATACAAATTTTGTAATTCTCCCAAAATGTCGAAGTCTGGAGATTGTATAGGTCGAGATATGACTAATCGTTCTGGGAAAGGAGGAGAGGTTGTACTTGCTTGTTTATTGTTTTGCTCTTTGTTTTCATCCTTCTGTTGTGGGGGTTGTTCTATTGGTAACTGATCTTCAATGCGAATTGTTTTGTCTCCCTCTGTTTCTATTATTCGTCCAGATCTTAACTGAAGATCGTTGCACTCCCTTAGGTCAGATCCAATCTCTGATGTGTCTATGATTTGGATGGATTGGACTGGCCTATTATTAGGATTGGGATTGGGTTGGGCTGGGAGTTGCGGTCTCAGATTAGACTGGGGATTTTGTTGTAAAGCTGGCAGAGTTGGTTGAGGGAGTGGGATTGATCCTGCTGGCTGATATGTCGATCTTGGCCAGCTTGTCTGCCAGGATGAGCTTTGCGAAGTGGAAGGGGTCCACTGCGGAGGGTATGAATTATTCTGCCAATATGGTGGAGGATAAGGGTAGTTTGGCCAACCAAATTGGGACATCCAAGGATTCGGAGTAGGAAACATTTGAGGTGACCAATTTGAAAATGGGGGTTGAGACTGGTTTTGCCACATGTTCTGTTGCTGAGTATTGAACTGCGGGGGTTGAAAAGAAGAGGAGGGGTCTGAAAACATACCTGATTGCCTAGGCTGCCATTGACGACGCTGGTTAATAAAATATGTTGGTTCTGGCTCCTCTTCTGCTTCTTTGTATACTGCCTTCAAACCAGGAAGTGAAGGGCAGCTTTCAGTCAGGTGGTCCTTGGTGCAGATAGCACATATTTGGACTGTATCCAGCGGGCATTCCTTGTGGCTGTGTTTCTTCCTGCATCGTGGGCAAAAAACTGCTAGATTCTGCTCCGCCTCGGCTTGCTTCTGTTTAGCCTGCACAATGTCAAGTTGTGTAGTTAATGTTCCCAGGATATCAGTTTTAAAATTTTCTAGCAAATTTCCAAGTTCCACCCGTGTTACTCCCTCTGTTGATGTTCTGTTATCTCTGGGGAAGCGATCATATTCCGCTGGTTTTATCCTCGTGCTGCCTCTTGAGCTCCTGATACACAGATCAATGATATCAGCAAAATTTTCTTGATAAATGTATCCTTTCCCCATAATGTTTAACGTTTTGATCCATTGTTCTTTCATACCTCTAATTAATGTAGTTTTCAACACGTTATCAGGCAGAGGTAGCGATGCATAAGGGGATCTTTGCAAGTTATATTGGAAACGTTCCACATATTCTTCTAGGGTTTCGTTTGGTCTGGCTGACATTTGAAAGATTTCATCTTTTAGTTCTCTCGACCTACAGTAATATTGATATTTCTTTAAAAAGGCTTCTTTCATTTGATCCCAATTGTTAATAACCCCACCACCAAAGCCCATAAACCATCTTAACGCAGCCCCTTTTAATGTAGAGGGGAAAAATTTCAGTTTCTGGGGATCGGTGGTGTAATCGTATCCTCTACATAATACATCAAATTCGAACAAGAATGCGTCCGGATCTTCTGATGTAAGGCCATGAAATGTGGGAATATGCTGGAGAGGGATGGCTTTCATGGGCGCATTTTCTGTAGAATCTACTATCGGATATTGCAATGTGGAGGTCTGGGTGTTTGGCTGATTTTGCGCCATGGGATCGAATATATGCCAGTAATCTTCAGGAATTTCCAAGAGAGTGTTCCTTGGTTGAGGAGGGGTAGTCTTAACAGGGATTCTCTTGACACCACTCCCTTGATCAGGGATGATAATGGCCCCAACTGTCTGCGGTGAATGAATTCCTTCAACAAGGATTTTTACAGTGCTTCCCTTGTCCGGGCTATTTAAAGGCTGGTTTAATTCAATAGGAGATCTAGGTTCCTCGATTTCCCCTGTTTCTCCTTCTCCTTCACAAAGGTTACTTTGGGTCCCTTCGTGCAATGGTCCAGGAGTCAAATTTTCAATTTCTTGAAAATGCTGCTCCTCTGTTTGACTGTGCACTTCACCAAAGGCTTCAGATGGTGATCCCGAGGCCTGAAGGGAACTAGTAGGCTGTTTAGAATTGACTTTCTTATAACCTACTGATGGCTGAGAGTCGGCTTTCTTATAGATTTCGTCTATGAAGGTCATTCGTCCAAGGGTCACCGGCCCCTTGGCTTTGGATGGAGGCTTTTGATCTTTTTCTAACTTTTTCTGCTTAGTCATGCACTCCAATTAAACTGCTAAATCCTATTTAACCAGCAATTCTACTAAGAGAGCGGATGGTGGAGCAGGGCTTTTACATGCTCCGTACGCAGGTTCTTACCTTCCGTTTTTAAAATCCAACTCCCTCCTAGCAGATTTTCGCACTACTCTATAAAGGAAAAATGGTTATTACCCCTTCCCTGGCAACGACGCCAAAATGTAGAGCGATAACTAGGGTCTCTCACACCACCAATTATTCCACATTATTAAGTCAATCCGAGAACGTTTTGTTCTTTCAAGGAGTAACTCAATCTGAGGCTGTTTTTTCCAAGTAATGCTCGGTAGTATAGCGTTCTAATGGTTTGAAAGGAAACAAACACTAAGATGTAACTAAACCAACTCAACAGATAAAATCACACAAAGCAGTTGATCAGTCAAGGGTACGGAAACAATAACCCTTCCCTTTAGAAACTGATAAAGAAAGAAAACCAAAGCATGGACTTATAGGTCTGGGAGCTAGGCAGCGTCTTGTTGGGCTCACGACAGCCTTAGGCCTTCTATCATGCAAAAGCAATAAAGGCAGATTAGCGAAAGTAAAATGGAACAACAATTCTAAAATGGAACAACAAACTCTAAAATGGAACAACAGTTCTAAAATGGAACAGCAGTAATCAAATGGAACAGCAGTAATTAAATGGAACAGCAAACTATCATAAACAGGAAACGTCAATCATATAAATTGGAACAGCAAACTCAAATGGAACAACAAACTCAAATGGAACAGCAAACTCAAATGTATGTACACGTTCTAGACTACTGTAGCAATCCGAGAGTAATGTATGATGTGACTATGTTTCTGAACAAAGTGATATTATCTTCAAGCCTCGCAAATACTTATTTTATATGAATCCAATGATGATAACATTCATACCAATATCTTGCTATAGAAATGGATGTAATTCGAATAGATTCACTTTGTAATACAGAGACGTGGGTTAAAGAACTTATTCAGATTCAGATATTAATTAGGAAGCATAGTCTATCATATAAAAGATATATCAGATTACTGAAACAAGAGAAATAAGCAAACCACACAAATCACCGTATGATACAACAGCAAGTGACCGTCGGAGCTGGGCCCTTGGCTACCAATGGTACACTGCTTAGAGTTACTTCAGATGCAGAAACGAAGTGAACACCAAGTCCTTTATATTGATTGCATTAACAAAGGTATACAAAATCAGATCTTACAAAACTTAATGATCAAAGTTGTTCTGAGCTTGTAATTACAACAACAGTCATCCCCCACGCTCGATGGCGTGGTACCTTTATATAACAGAAATGACGGAGATGTCTAGATACAAAAGATAAGCTTAAAGCAGCGATCCCTCAGGATCGAAGATCCTGATGGATTCGCTAATCGTTCAGCTCTCCTCTTTCCTTCTTGCGTTCTCCATCTCGGTATCCTGCGTTCTTTTCCTGGACTATTCGTCTCTAATTTTACTTGATCTTGTCCGCATCCGGTTCCCTATCGACAGGACAACAGTTACTTTCCCTTCGCTTCTTGTTTTTACTCGATAATTCCCTATTTCCGTGTCCTTCTGCATAGAAAACATCAATTATTAGTGATTGAGCTTCGTTTGTCCATTTTCACACAATTTATCAAAACCCTTATATTTTTTAGACTCATAATGCAGAAAAGGTTAGAAATATTATTGAAAAACCACTAGATTGCTTGTCAAAAAGCATACCTTCCAGGTGCTCCACACCATGCTTCTCCACCTCGCGGATTGACACTGCCATTTGTCTCTTCTCACACATCGCACCCCATAGAAGGGCTTTTTGAAATGAAACACACCCACTGAGTGTATTTAGGTGAGATGCAATGCACTTTGCCTATGGAGCAGGTGAAATGATCCAGTTTTGACCAATTCTGAGTAGTTTTTCATGGAGAACTTCTGGGAGAAGTTATAATCGGTTGACCTTACTCCTTTAGGGGTTGTAACAACACTTTTTGGGACTTATGAGCCCTTCGTTTATGGACATTTTATGCTTGGGGTTGCAGTGCCCAAAAATGTCTATAACAGTTGCCCCCTAAAGCATGAGGTCATTAATCTTTTTTGATGTCGAGTGAAATGCTTTATCATGAGGATCCGAAGTTCTTTCAAGATGGAAAGAGACCTGTAATAAGATACAATACAATACATTATCTTCATACTATTTTCATGATCTAGCTGAGGCGGGCATTCCCATGCTCAGCTTTATAAATTCATTTTCATGTACATAGGACAGACAATCGTCTGAGTGTAGACTGATGATTCTAGTAGAGCCATCATCCCTTTGATTGGATGATTATCTGTGCAGCAATGATATACATCTGATGTCTTTATTTTCCTGAATATATATCACAGCACGGATGGATGAAGCTAGATCCGGGGTCTTCAATCTCATTCGATCTTCACTCAAAGTACAAGTCGATCCATGTGAGAGATGTTCAGGAGTCGAACATGGAAAGACATCGCCTGATTACCAGCCAATGATGTAAGCTGTTAACAGGCGCGAGAGGAATCACCGATAATGATAATGATCCTCAAGGTACTGCAGTACAATTCACATGGTGTGAATAAAGGACTTGGCGTCGAACACCATGCAAAATCTTTCGGTCGAAGGTCATTGATGTAAACCTGTCGCCCGAAGTGAGAAACTTGCCATTGAGGCATGCAAGCTTCAAAGTACTGAAAGGGGTGTTCCTAGATCGACTTCTTGGATAATGAGTTGATGTCGATAAGAAGCGATCCGTCATAGGAGGGCCTTAATGAATCCCACATCAATGACACGGAACGAAGCAAATGATTTTAATGGAGGTGAAAACAGTCTGGTGATATAAGGCTTAGGGTGGCGGTCATGAAAGAATGGAGTGTAAATGTATTGCAGCGGGTGAGACACAGGTGAATTCTCTGAGTGACTTCTCTTGAACATACCGGCGACACTGACATGATGGATTGGTAGCATTAACCCCAAATGTGGATGGTGTGATGTGACCATGGTGATGTGACCGGTGAATGAAACAACCCAACCCGACTTGGATGCAGAGTGAAAGTGTCATGTTCAAGAGCGACTTGCTACCGACAAAGTTTCTTCAAGTTTTCTTCCCAATTTTTCCCCAGTCATTACTGACCAGTACCTCTTTATTTTTGTCAAGCTTGAGGAGGATAACACATGCTTGTTCCATAATTTTCCCTTCGGGCAAACCCATCGCTATGTTTTAACAAGCCTAGCGATAGTGAAACTCGTTCTTGTCTGCTACAGACAAGTTTTTCGCTATTAGGTTTTAACGAGTTTAACGACAAAGATAACTCAGTCCTTTTAAATTTTAGAGAGTCTAAAAAGGGACATAAAGAAAACTCCAAAAATCCTTTTTCGTCATCTAATCCCTTAAGCCTGAAAAAGTATAAAACAATATAGAAGAGATGAATTTTCGATACTTTTAACGAGCCGAACAAAACAAGCGCTCAATCTTTTTGTGTAATAATCCCTCAGGTCCAAAAAGATTAAAATCTAAAGGAGGGATAGCACTTCCGGTCCCTTTAACGAGCTGGAGAGGCCAATAGCTCGACAATCTTTTCATATTTTACGAGTCAGTTGAAAAGAGCTTAAAGGAGACTCGTGTTTGAGGAACGAGTGATAAATTTGGGTAGAAGCTGATTCCAGGTAAGGTTTGGAATTTTCCAATCACGGTAGTGTTACAAGGATGGCTAACAGGATCACTCTTCGTAGCTGTTCCTCAAAAGGGGTAAACAATCAAATGGAGGTGAATGATCGGCTAATGCAGAGTGGAGGTGATGATGAGAACACGACCAAGGCTTTAAAGGCTGAAGTAATACATTCACGACGGTTATTTACCGGAAATTGGTTCATTTTTTAATGAGCTTAAACATTGGGGGAAACATTTGCTCATTTCTTATGTTTATTTTTTAACGAGCATGAAGTCCGCGTTAAAACTGCTCGATATATCCAGTCGTATAATAAGGATGTCTCATATATAAAAACGACAATTTTTCAAATCCTTGCCCCACATCCTTTCTTTATGCAAGTTAGGAAATGACCAATCCTACGAGTTTAAAGGGTTAGAGAACCTACAAATTTAAAATAATAAATGGTCGCTCTTTGCTTGCACGCCAAAAGTTTTGCATGCCCCTAGGTATAAAATAGAGTTTCAGGGTCGCCTCTCAATCTACCGACAAAACATTTGTTTCATCGGGAAAGGCTTACCTCTTTCAGGATACCAAAGATTGTTCTATCTGCACCGCAACCAAAACACTTCTTCGGCGATGCCTACCGAAATAGACAAAGGCGAGTGGTGCAAATGCCTCCACCCACATAACTTTGACAAGGGAATCTTATTCCAGCCTAACCCCCTTTTCCAATCACGGACAGGAGTGTCAGACTAGTCATATATCTCTCGCGGAAACCTATCCTATACCTGAAGTTTTTCTGTCGAAGCAGACCAGGGTGCATGCCCCCTGGGTTTCAGTCATGTCCCCCGAATTACTCGCGCTCATCAGGTGGACGGACTGGAGATTGATGAGACATTCCTTGAGTGAAAAGACCATTCAGGGATGGTATATGACTATTTGCTATGCGTGAACTGGGAATGAAAGCTGGTCTACGAGCTTGACCACTCTTCCTTTGTGTGAAAAACGCATTACTCTAAAGAGTGATGAGACAATGGCTCCCATGCAATAAATATAGTCTCATCCAAGGAGTAGATTATAATCTAGGGGTCCTTGGACTACCATTACGTTCATGTGAATGGCTTTCCTTCTCAATGTTATGGGCACATTGGGAAGGATCCCTAATGGTCGACTGGTTCCTTTGTCAAACCCTGTTAGGTTTCTCATCTCAGGCAAAAGCGATGGCGAACCAAGCGCTTTCCAAGCAGTCGAGGAAAGGATACTCACAGAAGCCCCTTCATCTATGATGGTACTAGCCATAACCATTCTATATACTTGAGCAATGATTCAAAATGCTACACTAGCCAGTAAACGGGGTCTGCCTAGCTGATTCCAGTCGAAGGAAACAACTAGGTTGCTTGGAGGTGGGACCGAATAGACGGCTGGGTACGACTCTGACGAACTTCCTTCCTACGGTAAAGGAATGGGTAAATTTCCCCCATGTTCATCAGAGTCTGTGTTTACGAAAAGAATTTGGATGGTGTCATCCTTGTTCTCTTCAGTGACTGTATCATCTGAAGATGGAACCTTTGAAGGTAAGACCGGGTCAACTGCCGCCTCGACCTTTTGACTTTCGTCTAGTATGGGTTCAAATGGTTTATCTTCAATGATAGATGCTTCGGCCGACCACCTGGGCGGGTCAGCCAGGTTTTCAACTAGTGACAGACTCGACAAGAGTTTCTTATATCCAAGAGGAAGTCGTAACGGTGAAACCGGAAAATCGTCCAAAACTCTTTTAGCCTCATCTAAGAAGGGACAATGGTGGACGGCGTCATCGCCTTCACACAGTTTACAAGGAAATTTGCACTTTCCTTTCTGTCCAGGGGCTTCACTTTCACTAGTCGACGGTGTGCTTTCAACATGATCATCAGAGGTTGATGACACCGTGTTGTGCAAACGAGGAGACCAGTCCCTTAAGATCCGAGGGATGCAGGGACAATCTCTATGATAGTGGTCTCCTTTGCAAATGACACATGGCGATTTAGGCCTGGTCAGTGCAGTGTGTGGATTTTCGCTAGACGACGCTTGGTTGCCCCTTTTCGCCTTTGGCTCTTTCTTCTTCTTTTCCTTCTTCTTCTCAGGTATTTGATTTTTGGCTTTACCAGCCTCATCAAGCGAAGAGGAAGAATGAGAGGAAGAATTAGACAAAGTAGAGGGTTGGGGGGTAACTCTAGAATTGTCTAGTTGCTGACTCGATTGTTCAGGAATTGCGGTGTTCTGAACGACGGAGGTTGAGAAAAGCCATACAGTCAAGCCAATCGTCAATCCTGGAAGTGACAATGTGGGCATATGGGGTGCACCAACATCTCCCCAAGAGGAGAAAGGACTAGGATTTCCTCCAAGGGGAACTCCTTGGTTAGTGGACTCCATTCTCTCAAACTAAGACCAACGTAGGAAAGGTGATGATTATTCCGTTTAAAATAAATTTTAGACGCTTTGACACAACTTTTTTTTTCAATTTTAAAGAGTCGAGAAAAAACAAAAGATGACTCTAGTCGCCTTCGATTTTTAATGAGCTTGAAGTGACAAGTGCTCAGATGGACCTTTTCCATTAAGTAGTCTGAAAAGGAATGAAAGGGACTGCTCTAGAAATCTAGGCAGAGGGATTACCAAACCAATCACAAAACTACAGAATACTTTTTACTGTACGGCAGTCAATCTTCCCGAATGCTGTGTTCAGTGCATTGCGATCGATAGGGCGGCAGGCACGGCTTCCTATGGATAAAGGATTAATCCTATTGTGGTATCCCAAAATATACTCGACGGTACGTGGGAGCACAAGTCCGTATTAGCACTTATCGTCTCAAAGTGGAGGAATCACCCAACCAATAGTGAGAACAATAGTTACCAGGCTTTACGATGCCGGAATACGTCTCTAGCCTAGACTTCTAGATGTTGTGTGTTAGGTTCCAAAGCGTTGTTAGATTCATTAAATTTATTTTATAGTTGATCTTGCTTAAGAAATTCGCCTTTCAGGTTCACCATGTGATGTAGATGTACAATTCCTAAAATGCAATCTAAGATGATAAACAATCTTTTTATCTTCTTTGTGCAATGAAAATCCTAGCTACTAAGGAAAGAGAGACAGTA
Source organism: Pinus tabuliformis (assembly GCA_031772625.1). Lineage (NCBI taxonomy): Eukaryota > Viridiplantae > Streptophyta > Pinopsida > Pinales > Pinaceae > Pinus > Pinus tabuliformis. The sequence goes on along the minus strand of CM062812.1, from coordinate 743,771,904 downwards.
TTCTTTCACCAAAGAGCGAAGAGCACACACTATATGCACCGTCCTAAATCAAACCAATCAAACAGTCTAAATGAAAATGCACATGCATGTATTTGGTTTCAGCCTTCTTAATATGTGAATGATTAAAAGAAATCTAATGCGCAAATCTGAATTATTTTTCAAAGCGACAATTACTAATAAGTTTCTTTTCAAAATCAAAATGAAGACAATGACGACACTTTGCGAATTGGAAATGAAAACTTTCTTTCGACACTAGAAAAACTATTAATTCAGATCGAATACAATAGTAACAAGGTAATCAACTATCAAGAACAATTAGATTCTCTTCTATGACTGAAAACGACACTTGCGACACTTTCAAATCAAGAAACGACAGTACAACTACGTTACTTCTTTGTAAAGGAGAACTGAAAATGACTCAACAAATACACAAAAACATTTACAGTTCTTTGCACAATGGAGGCAGAATAACAACAAGGAAAGGGGTTTCAAATAGAGGTGTACTGACTACAGGCAGCAAAAATCTTGAATAGATCTGAAAAGAGTGAACACAGAAACCAAAATTTAGGAACAATGCCTAGTCTGATCAGCGCACCTGTAACACAGTGAATTTGAAATGCAGCGCACCTACTACACTCAGGAAGTGCGCTGAATTTGAGATTCATAGAACAGAAAGTGCACTGGGCCAGGGACAAGACTTTTCTTGGGTTCCGGGTCACAGTTTGCAGTTCAGTTCAGGGATTTTGGCCGAGCAAGTGGTAATCAGTAAATCAATCACAGGGGTAGATCCAAATAGATTACTAGAGCCACCACAAGGGAGATTAGAGAGTTTGTAAATCAGTTGTTTAATTCATAAACAAAACCTGGAGATTGACTGAAGCGACATTTATCTACTTTGCATTTGCAGAGCAAATGCAGTTCGAAGGCTACCTGGCTCAACTTCAGGCTCCGTCTGTAAGTTTATAAAGTAAACAAATGTAGATAAAAAAACAACCTAGTCGCTCCCCAGCAGAATCGCCATTTTGTTACAGGGAAAAGTGTCTATTCAGAACTGATAATCCCACTAAGGAGGGTAGCTACCTTAGAAACAAACAAAGTAAAACTACTTTCGTTTTCCTTTATGAAAGATAGATGAGAGAAGAATAAAGGAGACGAACCTCTATCTTGTGCTTGGTTCCTTATTCGATTCCTCTCCCTTCTGATAGTCCTTTGCTACTTACTTTCTTGTATACCCAGCTTCACAGAGTACCTGTAGAATCAAAGAAGCATAACACTATACGAGAACATGGATCTATTATCATAAACAATCTAGGATCAGATTTAAATTGACCATACAAATGCACAAAACATAAATTACACAAGAGTATGGAGGAAAACTTAAATAGATTTATTGGTAATCAAGAAAGAGCCAAGAGAGTTACAACCAGTTGTTCTGACCCAACATCATCCTCTCAGCAGGTAAGCCCTTCTTCACCTCATGCAAAGCTTAGATCACCCAAAACTATGATTTTACCTCAAGAAACCAACAACAATTCCTTACAAGATGTAAAATTACAGCCTCTGGATCTCTGGGATGAGGGATCCATATATAGATGTCTGTAAGGGAGATGAGTCAGCTTGTGATTTGATTAGTGTCTTCCCTCTGATAGTTCTTGCTTCCACTTAGAGATTGATGATCTCTTACTCATCCTTGGTCGAATTTAGTGAGGCAAGTGTCACAGGAGAAGTTTCTGGAAGATTCCATGCTTCTCCACCTTGCGGATTGACACTGCCATTTGTCTCTTCTCGCCCATCGCACCCCATAGAAGGGCTTTCTGAAATGCAATGCACCCACTGAGTGTATTTAGGTGAGATGCAACCCACTTTGCCTATGGAGCAGGTGAAATGATCCAGTTTTGACCAATTCTAAGTAGTTTTTCATGGAGAACTTCTAGGAGAAGCTGTAATCAGTTGACCTTGTTCCTTTAGGGGTTGGAACAACACTTTTAGGGACTTAGGAGCCCTTGGTTTATGGACATTTTATGCTTGGGGTTGCAGTGCCCAAAAATGTCTATAACAATAAGATAAAATCATGAGACCAAGATTGGGTGAATCCCACCACCTATGAATGAATCACATGGGATCGTGAGAGTTCCTGCACTTTGGACTCCAATGAAGAGTTAGAGAACTGGGAGAATTGGTTACATGAAGTGACTATGCTGAATTGCAACATGATGACTTGATTGTTGCACTATGTGTCATCAAAGGTAAGATATATGCCTACTTATGATGGCCTTAAGGAGGTAGATACCATTTTGGATGCATTTGAGAAGGAGGTACCAGAAAAGTAGCACTTCCAGGAATTAGATTGGACACAGAGTGCTATGCCTGCAAGATGGTGGGGTACGCATAACAGAAGTTTTGATGATTGGTGCAAATGTAGGAGGATGATGAGAACACAATTTGGGAAGCCTAAGATGCAAATGATAAACAAGTATAATGGGTAGGACGATCCGCACGTGCATTTAGCCAAATGGACCCAGGCTTATGGAGTGAAGCCCCAACCTGAATGGGTGCACTTGTTTTGTCAAACCCTGGATGTTGTACCAATGAATTGGTACATAGAAACAGAGCTTCGCCATGGTACTAGTGAATGGGATATTTTGTACAAAGTATTCATAATGACATTCATTTATGAAGATGGGTTTGACTCTATTGATGAGGTGCTACAAGAGGTAAAAGCACCAATCTTTAGGATACCAGAGGACCCTTTGAACCTAATTCAGTTTGCGTGGGAAACTCAAGCTAAGTCACGTGCTGAGATGCTATAATGTAACCACTAAAGAAGAGGATGAGGATCCACAAAAGATTAATATTCCAGAAATAGAATGTCACCACAAGTTTGAAGGACCGTAGATTGAGAACCTTGATATAACCGCTTTATTGAAAACAAAACAAGTAAACATTGGTATGGAGGCAGAACCGAAATTCGCAAATATTGGAGACTACTTAGACGATGCAATGGTCGATAATTTCAGTGAATTACTCTGTGAGTACCAGGATTTATTCCTTACCAATTTCATGGATCTAAAGGGGATAATCGTGGGCTTGGATGTTATGAAGATCGCATTGAAGCCCGACACAGAGCTAGTTAAGCAAAGGCCTTACCATCTCAATCTGAAGTATAAGGAGAAGGTACACTTAGAGTTAGACAAGATGCTTGCGACAAGCATCATCAAACCTGTGGAAGAATCTGACTAGGTAAGCCCAATGGTGGTATAGGAAAGAAGCAGAAGGATTAAATAAGGATATGTGTGGATCTCAGAAAGCTGAATGATGCTTACATACATGATCCTTTCTTGACTTCGTTCACTGATGAAGTGTTGGAAAATGTAGGTGGACAGGAATCATATTCCTTCCTTGATGGGTTCTCTGGGTACCACTAGATCAAAATCGCACCGGAGGACACGAGCAAGACAACCTTCGTCATTAAGTGGGGTCTTTTTGAGTACACTATAATTCCATTTGTCTTGAAGAATGCACCTACGATCTTCTCGCGTGTAGTCATTGCTACGTTTAAGGAATTTATTCAGAAGTTCTTAGAGGTATACTTTGATGACTGGACTATGATTTGGCTGGTAAAATGCCATGTAGCAAGCTTGTGCCTAATGCTAGATACCTGTTTTAGACACCAAATTGCGCTCAATCTAAAGAAGTCTCTATTTTGTGTTCCTTTTGGGACTCTGTTGGGTCATGTGGTTTGCAGACAAGGAATGATGGTAGATCCCACCAAGATCATAGTGATACTAAACTTAGAAGCACAAAGGATGAAGCAGCTACGCACTACCTTAGGACATAAGGGGTATTACATAAAGTTTATCAAAGGCTATGCCCAGATCACTGCACGTATGGAGAAATTGTTGAAGAAGGATGTCGCATTCTACTGGAATGAGGATTGTAAGAAGAGCTTGGCTATATTGAAAGAAAAGATGGTCGCCACGCCGATTCTAGTCTTTCTAAATTAGAAGGAATTTCATGTACATATCAATGCATCATGTATAGTGCTGGGAGAAGTACTGGCACAGGTTGGCGGAGAAGACTTAGACCATCCTATTGCATTTACAAGCAAAAGGTTATCCAAGGTAGAGAAGAACTATTCCACCACCAAGTGCTAAGGGTTAGCCATGATGTATGCGCTCCACATGTTTAGGCAGTACTTGTTGGGTGGCCATTTTAAAATGTATACAAATCACTCCGCACTAAAGTACCTGGTCAATAAGCTTGTGTTGGGTGGGAGAATTTGCAAGTGGCTCTTATTGTTCCACGGATATGATTTTGAAGTTATTGTGAAGCCTCGACGACTGAACGCGGGACAAAAGCATCTGTCGTGCATTGAAACAGGGGAAGATCCCACTAATTTGGAGGAAGGATTACTTAACGTGCAACAATTTGTAGTGCGCATCACGGATGGTCATTTTGAGGACATAATACACTTCCTAGCAATAGGAACTACCCTAGAAGGATACACTGTCCAACAAAAGAAGGAATTAATGGTGCGTGTGGTAGATATCTCTATCATTGCTGGGCATCTATACAAAATGGGGTCTGATGAGATATTACCATGATATGTACCTAAGTTTGAAAGAAGTAGCATCCTCACGAATGCTCATGGGGGCACTACAGGAGGACATTATGCAAGAAGAGCAACTACACAGAAGATTCTACACATAGGGTTGTGGTGGCCAACACTCGATCATGACTCAAAAGTGCATTGCAAGGTGTGTGATGTATGTCAAAGGACTCAAAGGCCATCCCAAAGGGTTGAGATGCCTTTGAATCCATATATGATGTTGCAACCCTTCTAGAAGCAGGCGATAGATTTTGTTGGACGCATTCAGCCAGAAAGAAATATGGGAGCAAGGTACATTATCACCATGACAGAGTATTTGACCTGTTGGCTGGAGGCAGAGCCTGTGAAGGATTGTATAGGTGCGATCACCACAAAGTTCCTCTTTGAGCACATACTGATGCGATTTGGCTATCCAAAGATCTTGATGAGTGATCACGGTATGCACTTTCTGAATGAGACAATCAGCGCACTGATGGAGGAATTTCAAGTATATCACCAAAAGAGTACGCCTTATCACCTGCATGCTAACAGGATGGTGGAAACATTCAATAAAGTGCTTGAAAATGTGTTGACCAAGGTTTTTAATGCTCAGTGAAGTGATTGGGACCTATGACAACCTCCGACCATGTGACTAGATGAAGGTAGCAAAGTCTTAGCACTCCAGGTAGCTGAAAGGAGGCACGGGACTATAAACTACACTGCCCAGATTGGGGAGCTGCGTGATTTGAGGTTTGTGTGAAGCAAGGAAGTGTCATAGGGTCTGCGGAAATGCAGAGCAAGATGCACTACCCAGGGATAAATCACGCAGGTTGGCCAGAAAGTGACTTCTAAAGTCATTGTTCATGATTTGACAGCAGAGGTGTGGCCAAATGGAGCGGGCGAACAACATTTAAGATGAAATTTAAGGCTTAGATCCTTGAAAATCTACCACCAGTCTGAAATTAATGAACTGAATTTGGGGGGAGCGGTCGGATTTGGATTCAAAATGCCCTATAAATTACAAGTGGCTATCTAGCAAGAAACACCTGGCATTTTGAGAATTGAGTTGTTGAGCTCTCAGGCACACATGAATCATTAGCACTACAAGCTTCTAATATCAACTAAATTATTTGAGACTTTGCTAATGGAAATAGTAGACTTCTTGAATAAAATCATTTTGGAACCTGCAAAAGGTAGAGATACCGAAGAATCATTGTTAAAATTTGAGATGGAGGCAGAAGTAGCTGCTTCTGAGGTCACCGAGGGGCTTGTTGAAGTCCCTAAATCATCAAGAATGCTACCAAAACCCCAACCAAGGAGACCGTGATGGATAAGAATAGAAAGTAGTCTGCCATACCGGTGTGCATATTGCTGAGGAGAAACCCACCAAAGCACACTACACAAGAGAAAGGCAAGGCCATAAACTTAGAACAAGAGGAGGAAGACATTGAAGAAATCCTGATGGACGATGAGGATGTGGGAGATGAAGTGGAGGAGGTTGAAGCCCAGGGTGCAGACCCTATTACTTGGTCGTCAAAGTATGTCCCTTTACACAAACCTAAGACAAAGATACCAAAGGGAATCGATCAGAGCAAGACTCCCTTGTGAACCCTCTATTGCTGTATGATATTATTTTCAACGGTCCGTGCTTGGCACCAATGCCGATGTTGAACCTTGAAGACTAGGACTTGATGGATACCGAGAAGTTTCCACACCTGGTGACTGAGTAGCTGATGTGCCGCACCATTGATATGAATATGGGAATGACTGCATTAGAGCCACAAAGGTGGCTCAAGGGAGTAGAAAAAGTAGGGTTGCTCAACCCGCTCTGGGTTCCGCAATACAATTGCACCCCAGTGATAGTTTTGGTCATTAAGCATATGCTGTGCTTAGTGCATGATGGGTGTATGTGGCTGGAGGAGCCAATACCCATCACTGATAGGTTGATTCACCGAATAACATGCTTGCTGTATATAGGAGAGAATCAGGCCATTATCTTTGGCAGAAAAGGTGGTGAGCAGGCTCTCGTAGAATCAATGAAGGAAACATTTAAACTGGTGAAGAAGCTGCACGGGTATGTTACATCCAACATCTGCGACGCCACTATGAAGGTAGCCACGCAGATCCTCGCAGGGAAAGTGATGATAAAGTGTCACGCCGATAAGGTGTAGGTGCCTTTAGTCGCACTTGCAGCATAATGCACTGAAGGAGTCCAGTTCAACTGGTCAGAATACCTTCATGGAGAGTTCTTGGCAACCTGCTATGAAGCACAAGAGCTTAGCAAGATGTTCCACTATGCATGGCTCTTGATGTCAATTGTGCTAGTAGAGTGGGAGCTACCAGAAGACATCCAGTTCCTTTCAGTTGCACTAGACCTCCCAAAAGCAGCAAAGTATGCTTCGCTATGGGTGACCAATGACGTGAAGTGAGTTAGGGAAATCAAGATATTTTGGATCTTGATGGAGATGAACATCCAGATGGCCATCAATCACAAGCCGTGATTATCTCCAATGGTGTATGCTAACCTGCAGGGCTATTCTGAATTTAAATCCGACTTCCATTGAGTATCCATTAGGGCGTGGAAGGAACTTGCACAAGAATGGTATGACTTTCTGTTAAGTCCCTATAACACTAGTGATTCCCCCATTACTATTGTCATTGTATCCCTTATTGTTATTGTTGTGCCCCTATTGTCCCCATATTGTTATTATTGTGCCCCATAGAATCCTATTGTTATTTTTGTGCTTTATATCATTGTTGTTAGGTTGGCTTGGTTATATTTTGTCCCATTAGACTCCTATATATAGAATGGAGGTTTTGTCATTTGAATCATCTAAGAATTGTTCATTTCTGTAATGTAAAGGAGGTTGCCCCATCCAAGAGGCTTATTTATAAGGCGTTGATCTATCTTTTCTATCTTTTTGTGAGTTGGTTTCATAAGATTTGGTATCAGAGGTACTAGGATCTTGTTGTATCTTTTACCCTTATATTCAATTTTTGGAAGTCCTCAATGTGCTCCATCATTGAACCCTTTTGTTTACTATCTCAGTTTGACCATTAGATTGAGGTATTCCTACGACCACAACCATATAAACAAATTTCCCTCAAGCAAGCTAAGAAGGATAATAAATTATCACCAAAGTATTATAGTCCGTACAAGGTGTTGCAAAATATAAGTACTATGGCATACAAATTGGAAATTCCTGTAGCTTCCTGAGTGCAACCAATTTTCCATGTTTCATGCTTAATGAAGGTTATAGGTGACAAGATTCCAGTTCAAACAATATTGCTAGAACTTGATGAGGAAGGAAAAATCATATTGGAACCTAAAGTAGTCAAAGAAACAAGAATTCAACAACTACGAAATCGATCAATTTTAGAGTATCTCATCAAGTGGAAGAACTTACCCATTGAATATTCCACATGGGAGGATGAGAGTTTTATACAGAAGCACCCAGAACTACTCAACCATTGAGGAAAACACTATTTTGAAGGAGAGGGGCATGTTAGGTCCCTATAATACTAGTGATTCCCCCATTACTATTGTCATTGTATCCCTTATTGTTATTGTTGTGCCCCTATTGTCCCCATATTGTTATTATTGTGCCCCATGGAATCCCACTATTGTTATTTTTATGCCTTTATATTATTATTGTTAGGTTGGCTTGGTTATATTTTGTCCCATTGGACTCCCATCTGTAGAAAGGAGGTTTTTTCATTTGAATCATGTAAGAATTGTTCATTTGTGTACTGTAAAGGAGGTTTCCCCCTTGAAGAGGCTTATTTCTAAGGCGTTGATCTATCTTTTCTATCTTTTTGTGAGTTGGTTTCATAACACTTTCCCTATCTGACAACAGATGACGCCATTGATGCAGTGCTTGATCAATGGCTGACAGAGTGGCGCACTACCACAGACTTGGCGGTGGGCGGGAGCAAGTCCACCGTGTAGAAGAAAAGGAGGACGCCAAGTTTAAGATGGCACAGTTGGCTGAGAAGAAAAAAAAAGAGCCTGTTGATAATGCCCAGGTGGAGTGCGAGGCTACACAAAAGATAGGGAAATAGATAGGTGGGACAAAGGAGGGCTTTGACAAAGGCGTGAGGTCACCTTCACCTAACACAGAGGAAGGAACAGAGCAACATGGCGCAGACCCTCAGGAGACGTCCACCCGCATAAAGCCCCCAAGAGAGCTAGAGAAGGGAGGGTCCAAGAAGAAATAAAAGGTGACCAACACCTCGCTGGACCCCATCACATTAATAGAGGGTGATTTACATGATATTAGTGACACAGTAAGGGATGTCACTGCGAAGGCCCTGCAACAATTTGAGAAGCAACAACAGATCATCTTGGGGGCCATCCAGATAGGGTTACAAGAGTTACAGACCCGCACGATGCAGGCTAGCATGGTATCTACTAGCTTGGGTATCGGCACTTCGAAGGTTGCCGATATGCTGCACACAAAGGCTTCCAGTTTGATAGTCCTACCGGATGGAGCACTGAATGTAGATAATGAGGCTGACAGGCTCACTGTCAGCACCCTAAATGGAGTAGAATTGAACGTGGTATCGCTCCCATGAGAAGCGCTCCACCTCTTGCAGGATGGAGTAATTATAGAACTAAGGGCCTGAGAGCACCATGACCTCCAGGTAATTAGTGAACAGTATATCAACAACAAGTAGATGGCCCTACATAGAAATGTTTCCATCACCACTGAGACTGAGGCAACCAATCACAGTAAGTGGATTATGCAGGTCGTTGAGGAGGCATGTCGAATGGTCCTTGAATTGGCCGTTCTAGAGGAGGACCCCATTGAGGTCCACATCCACAAGTTGGCCTCGGGGGTGTGCGACACTTGGACTGAGATGGTGCGGGTTCAGTTGGAGTTGAACCTAAAAATTACAGAGTTACATATGAGGGCCCATCCTTCAACTACGCCCGAAGTGAAGGAACATCGGACAACCGCTATCACAGAGGCAGTAGTAGTGGTGGATGGTGTAGTAGTAGACTGCACGCAGTTGTTTGAGTAGTCATTTGAGGTCCTGACAAGCTTGCAAGAGGACCCCAATATTCATAGGCTAGAGAGGGAAGTGTGTGAGCTACAATAGTGCTATGATGAGGTTAAGGGCACAATGCGAACAGTCGCGCTGACACAGAGACTAGCTATACTGTAAGAGGCCAAGCAGCTGAAGGAATAGGTGGATGCAGTGCTACACAAGGAAGTAGTGCTGAAGGCGAGAATGAAGCCTTGGCTAGTGGAGGCTTACATAGTGATAGGATCTATTGAAGGAAAGCTTACAATCCTGCAAGCAACACAGAAAAAGCTTCAGGTTGACAGCGCAAGAGCAGTGATTAAGTAGATAGTGGAATACGCGAAGCAGGAAGCAGCTTAGTGCACGACCGAGGTTGCAGTCATATGGGTTGAGCTGGAAGGGCTTTGTGCAAATATCTCTGTGCCTACCGAGTGACTCGAGGGAGAGTCATGATGTTTGTGTTGGGGGCCTATTGGGAATGGGATATCCCAAGGACAGTTTTGGGGCTAAAATCCCATATTTTGGTGAAATTTTGTAATAAACTTGTAAAGAATCCACATTTTTTGGTCATAGAGTAGGAAGGTGTCATAATTCATAAAGGGTTGTCCACCCTTAGTTTTGTAAATTAAATTCAGTTGTAAGAGATCTACCCATGGTCTGTGGACCATGGGATTGTGTAAAAAGAGTTAAGCTCTAAGTAGTTAGAGTGAGAAGTAATGTAGGAGAGTCGTAGCTTTGAAGTAAGAAGTCTAAGTCTTGGGTCTTAGCTTAGGTAGAGGCTCTATAGCTGAGTGTGTAGAGGCCTAGAGTGGAAGTCTATAGCTGAGTGTGCGGACCCCTATAGTTGTGTGTGCAGGGTGGATAGAGTCTCTAATCACTTGGAAGATATCAATAAAGAGAAATATTCTGCAATTCCTGTGCCTTTGTTATGGTTAATGCATCTTGTCATTTTACGTATGAATTTCCTTTATCCTACTTATATGATGTACGAATGAATGTAATTACATTAGATAACTAAATGCAATTAAGTATATCTATTTACGCAGTACTAACAGTGATTATCTAAGAAGATAAGTAAAACACTTAGACTAATTTGGGGAATTTGCGCGGTACGCTGCCATACTAGTGCGAAAGTACCTGAGCCGTAGGTTAGGGATGTGCGAAGGTCGATTGTGCCCTTTCGCGAAGGTATTGAAGGGCAGAATAGAGGGCTTGTCTGGAAAACCCTAGAGCTAAGAGAACTGCACGAAGGTAGGAATAAGAGGAGTAAACCGTCATCTCGACCATGTCAAGGTGCAGAAACTTGGTTCCAGCATCCCCCCATATTGCTTCGGGTGAGACTTTGGTCCCCGCTATGTGGGCTCATGTTGAAAGGGCCAATAGTGTAGGGATTTTTTTGGCTAATTAATGTTGAGCCTAGGTCAGGCCCCCTCAAGCCAACACTACTCAACATAGGTGAAAAGCATATCATAAATGAGGCAAAAGAAGGAAACTAGTGAGCAACAAATAATCACTATACATCAACAACATCCACAAAATAAACATAAAATATAGCTATAAAGAATTTTGAGAAACATATAATTTCATCATCAACATGTATCAAAACATCATGAGTAGCAACAATGATCTTCCTCATGTCTCATCCATCCAAAAACACATGAGAAACAACATGATACATGAAGAATATAAATCATGAGGAATAGCATGCATACTCTAGATGAAATATCTCCAACACATCATCTGATCTCCATGGAAGCTATATATAGAAAAATATGATATAAATTTGACTTTTTCAATATGAGCACTATCAACGTACCAACTATGTCATATAATCACACCATCCTGCAATATGTAGTAGCAACAACAAAATTCTTCCCCGCATCAAATCAATGTCAAATATATCCACTGCATTCTCCTACATAGGAACACAATGTTAAACATATACAACTCCATTAGGAAGCAACAATCCTCCCTTTGAATGTGTGATCCTCCATCATGCCTTGACCATGAACATAAGACAACTATGTGGCTTTCATATCTCCAAAAACATCAACAATAACGCAATATGCAGTTGCTCCAAAAGCCATCAGTAACAATATGGCTAATACAACTAAAATAAAATTGGAATGGAAATAAATTAGAAATAAAAATAAATACATCAAACCTATTGAACTCCCCCCTGAACATATGCATCTCTAAAAATGCATATTTTTATTTGTTAACACTTCTCAATGGGGCTGCATAATTAAAGATTTCTATGCAACTCGTGATGAAACCATATGCCCCCCCGAGACCATGTAGGGCTTAGTTTTTTATGGTAGTTCCTTGCTACTCTTTTCTCCTCAAAATTTTTATTTGTTGATCCTTTTTCCTCTTATGTCGTTGGTCTTTCATATTCTTCTCTCTCTGGTTCGATCTGTTGTGACACATGGGTAGTTTGCAATCCTTGGCCTAATGAACAATATTGTCACCCAGAAAACATCTAATATGACCAAGGAACTAAGGAATGGCTTGATATATTCTACTTATCTTATTTTTATTACTTTCATGTTCCCTACCGTGAATAGCCCTATGGCCAAAATCACTGCATCAGAAACAATAACCATGAAAATGACTATTATACTTGAATGGTAAAGAACTTATTTGCATGCATGCTTCATGTAGATTCTCCTTTGGCTCCTTTTGATCAAAGGGATTGATTTCTTCATTATTGCAAATGGAAACTATATGTCCACGAATTCCACAGTTATAACATTTTCCAATTCCATTCTTCTGCCTTTGCCTTCTTCATTTATTTTTCTACTTCTTTCATGTTTGGTAATTTTGTTGATGATTCTCCTTTTTCTTGCTACCATTAGCTGCTCCAACATTTTCATATTTTTCTTGTTGATGCTTGAGCACTAGATTTGAACTGATCTAATACTTTTCTTGCAGAAATTACTTCATCCTACAATTTTTTCCATTCATCCTCCAACTCATTGATTTTCTTCCTTATTCCAATTTCAATCTTCATTCCTTCATCCAACTAAGTTTGCAAATATGAAATTTCTTCCTTGTAAGCACACTCTTTTTCATATAACATTTGCAACAACATTTGTTGATGTTTAATTTGGTCCATGAGGCTTTTAATCTCTTCTCTTAGTTCCTTTATGTTGGATTACTCGTAATCCTTGCTATTGATCTTTTCATATTGTTCCTCAATATTTATGCTTGATCCATCACTGCTATCACTAGTGCCTTCATCTTCTTCTTGTGAGGATGCTTGATTTGTCACTGCAATAAGGGTAGAATCGTTTGCATTTTTCTCCATCTTTGAAATCAACAATTTTCCTCCAAGATACAAACTTTTCTACCTTTCCAACATCTCTTTTCTTGTCTCACAACGTCTCCAATACATGCTATAATATTTTTAAATACTACGCAAAATAATATTTTTAGCCAAATCATTAGATTCATATTTAACTCCATATTGAATTTATGGGAAAATATTTTCATCAAGAGATAGAAAATATGACTCCAGTTTCATCTTCCAAGTTGCAAATTTACCTAGATGAAACATTGGAATTCCTTGCTAATACATTTGAAAATATTGTAAAAATATGCCAAAAATTCTAAGATCCACTCTCCAGCGATGACATTGCACTCGAGAGCCCCACTTTGATACCAATTGTTGGAAACTAGATCACCACTCAAAGGGGGGGTGAATTAGTAGTGATGGTACTTATAGTATTTTTCTTCAATTAATTAAAGCTTCAAAGCATGCATATTCTAGAACACATAAGAAAATGTTACAACATCATCCACAAATAAAATCATGCAAGTATTCAACACAAAAGACAAATATTTCTGATGGAAACCTCTTCTCTAAGAAAAAAAACCCTTGATGTTGCTACATCTTTGCTTCAAATTTTATTAATCAAACAAATCATTTTACATCACCATAGCTGGCTATTTCCAGCAAATAATTTTCTCACTCTCAATTGACTTTGTGAACATCCATCCACTAGAGACATCTATCCCTAACAATCCTCACCCAACGCCCATTGGACTATGAGGATATTACTTCCTCTACTGAAGCTACTGACCACCATAAAAAAGAAACATGCATCCCTTCTTCACCAAGATATCTCGATATGTAGATCATCTAGAGCCAAATTTCATAATATTTCAAATTGGACTCCTTCACAAAACAACAACAACTTTCTTTCTCAAATGAAGTCTCAATGAATCAACACCAGCACTGCATAGAATAATCTACAAAATTCATCACCAAAAACTTCTCTACAATAATCAATTTACCCACAAACAACTATTGAATACAACAAACAAATACTAAGTGATACCAATCTCCAATTACTCTTGCAATCAAACTCTAGTCATCTCCTCACCAGCTGCACAAAATACTGGCTGAAACATACTTCATCTAACTGTTACCACACCTCAAAACTACTTTATAAATTCTACATCATACAAATCGCACATATTGCACACTCTTCTCCACTCATATTTACTCAACACACTAAGAAAATCAACCACATAATCATTAAGCTTCCTCTAATCTATAGATGAATTGAGGTTCATAAATAAATAATTACCAAGAATTATTGGGCTTCATAACTCTATTCATATGCTTCATTTGATCTGGATTCAACTCACTAACTTGATCAAGCTAGTAACTCCAGTTTCACTTTGATATTTTCAACTTTGATTAGCTGCTAGAGGCCCCACTACCTTTTTCGACCATATAACAAAGAATTCCAATCAAGAACATTGCTAGAATACCAAAATTAGTTAAGTTGCATGAGGAATATGGATAAATTTATGTGAAAAGTCTTAGTCCCACATAGAACACATGCAAAACTTGATTGGAACTCTTTAGTCACTTAAACAAGCCTACCTCCCAATGAGTAGACACTTTCAGCCAGTCCAATGACCCATCAGCCATGCGATTGGTGCATATGATGGAAGAAAACCATCTTCCCTTATCTTAGAACCTACCCGACCTTCTTGGACACATCTCCAAGCCTCTATAACAAGTTTTCAACTGACAACATAGGCCGATAACTTTAACAACAAGTCATTGACATGAAAACAATGTCTACCAAACTCCTCATCAAGACCAACACCTCTAACACCTTAAGTAGCAATGGCAACCTGTCTAAACACCTCCAACATGTGTAGAAACATCTCCAATAGCTGCAACAACAACATCAAGTCATATAACTTCCTCTAACACCTATATAGGCACCTCCACCATAAGAAAACAATCTCAAGACATGTAGCAATAATCCAATGCTTCCATCACATGTAGAAGCATATGTAACACATGTAGTAATAACATTTGGAACATATGTAGCAAAGTTATCAACCTATGACAAGCCATCATATCATGCCTTGTAACCATCTCTATTCAGCGTCCAAATACTACACTAGGTCATGTCATAAGCATGTTGACATCAATGGAAACCAAAACAACCAACAAGTCAAACACTCATTAGACATCAATATGACTACTAACATCATAAGGCATATGACAAGAAATACCATGACCCTATTGACATCAATTCCAACACTACAATGCCAACACATTCTTGTGTTGTAGTAAGAATTCATTATATGGTAAATTTTTGTTTGTTGGTTTTGAATTTAGGCTGGTTATTGCACATAAATACTTACACCTTTAATTCAAGTGTTCAAACATAGTTTATGCCTAATGGCCATTTCTTCTAACTTAAATAGTTCCAAGTAAACATAAATTCATAAAGTCTTATAAAAATAATTACAACATGGGTATTACACATTTCATGAGAGGTTTTCCAAAACTTCTTCTCTCACCTTATCATGAGAATTCTCCTTTCCAAAAATAAATTGTAACATGTTATCCTTTGTCTCCACTAGTGATAATAAATGAAAAATAAATAAGAAACATGTCAACCCTAAATAATTACTATGATGCCATTGATTTTCATCTAGCCTATGAACACCATGCATTTCTCAATGATTTGGATAAGAAACCATGTCGTAATATTGAAAATCCAATGGAATATTGATGGTGTGATCATGTTCATCCAAAGCTTAGTTATGAGGATCACAGAGAACTTAATGCACATGAAGGGATGATAGATTACATATTTATAAACAAATATGAATGAAAGACAACAATAATTCTTACAATTGATAGTGATTTTCAAAGATCTAATGTTTGTTGTAATAATTTTATTTTTTGTGAGATGCACCTAAAAATCAGAGTTTGGAAAATGCAAGTAAATGTTTCATAAAGTTACCATGGAGGAGGAAGAAAAATACCTTAAACATCTTTGAATATGTGTCTAATGATGAAGAATGGAAGTTTAGGAGTTGTGGAAGTAATGGAATTGAAGTTGAAGCCATAAAGTTTTAAAATTTTGACCTACAACTTCAATTGAGTAGTGCTAATATTATGTATAAACTAAGGGATAAGATGGACATTAAAATTGATGAGTTTATGTATTTTGATGGATACATTTCCTAAGAATATGCATACTAATGTAAAGGGAACAATCAATAATAAAAATGACTTAGTTGCAAAGGAATATTTCAATAGGGAAATTGGAGCATTGCAAAATAAATTATGGAATCCTTGAGAATCGAGGACAACAATAGAAAATCAATCTTAAGAGGAAATGAAGAGGGTAAAATTAATGAAGAAGTTTAGCATCATACCACAATTTGTTGAAAATATTTATGGCAAGAAAGAAAACTTTGCAACCTGTCCAACATCTCTTTTGTAGTCTCACATTGTCTCACATACATGCTATCAAAATTTTAAATACTATGAAAAATAACATTTTTAGACAAATCATTAGATTAACATTTAACTCCATATTCAACTAATCGGAACAAAAGTTCATCAAGAGATAGAAAATATTACTCCAACTTCATCTTCCAAGTTGCAAATTTACCCACATGAAGCACTGGAATTCCTTGTTGATCCATTTCGAAAAATTTGTAAAAAATTGTCAAAAACTCCAAGATCCACTATCCAGTGATCAAGCTACAACCAAGAGCCCCTCTCTGATACCAATTGTTGGAATATTATAAAAATTTTCTTCAATTAATTAAACCTTCAAACCATGCATAAGATAAAACACAAAAGGAAATATTAGAGCATCATCAACAAAAAAAATCATGCAAGAACTTAACACAAAAGACACAAATATTTCTAGTGCAAAACCCTTCTCCAGGAAAAGAACACCCTTAGTGTTGTTACTACTTTGCTTCAACTTTTATTAACCAAACATATAATTTTACATCATCATGACTAGATATGTATACAAAGGAATTTTGTCACTCTAAATTGAGTTTGTGAACACCCATCCACTAGAGACATATATCCCCAACAAGCCTGTCCCAACACCCATTGGACTATGAGAATATTACTTCCTCTATTGAAGCTACCGACCATCATCAACAAGGAACACTCATCCTTTATTCACCAATATTTCTCGATCTATTGATCATCTAGGGCCACATTTTAGAATATTTCAAACTCATCTCCTCCACAAAACAACAACGACTCTCGTTCTCAAATGAACTCTCAATTAATTAACACCAACACTACATAAAATAATAATAAAAAAGGATCAACAAAACCTTCTCTACAATAATCAAATTTATCAAATATCCAAACACTCTTGCAATCAAATTCTAATCATCTCCTCACTAGCTACGCAAAATATTGGATGAAACATATTTCATTTAACTACTCCTACACATGAAAACTACTTTAGAAATTCCATGTCATACAAATATCACAACTTTTACACTCTTCTGCACTCACACTCACTCGTCACACCAAGAAACTCTACCTACTATCATTTTGCTTCCTCCAATATATAGATGAATTGATGTACTCAACTCAATAATTACCAAGAACTATTGGGCTTCACAACTTTGTTCATATGCTTGATTTGATCCGAATTCAACTCATTGACTTGATCAAGCCACTAAATCCATTTTCCTTTTGATATTTTCAACTTTGATTAGCGTCTAGAGGCCCCACTACCCTTTTTGATCATATACTAATAATTTTGATCAAGAACATCGCCAAAATACCAAAATTAGCTTAGTTGCATGAGGATTGAGAAGAAATTTCCATGAAAAGGATCAATCACACACACAATAGAGGCTAAACTTGACAGAAATTTTTAGTTGCTCACACAATCCTATCTCCCAATGGCTTTTTGGGGGAAAAGTATCTAATGCAGAATGCCTCTATCCCACTCTGAAGGTGATAGTACTTCAGCAACAACTGAATGCAAATCTATTCAAAGTTTCTTCTTTATGAGATGAGAGAGGGAAGAAAAGGATGATCTACTAACCGTTATCTTGCGCTAATAGTTGATCCAGTCTTCACTCCTTGCTGCTTGCTCCTAGCTCCTTGCCCTTTCACCGGCCTAGCTACACACAGATCTTGTAAAAGCACAAGAAAAGGAAACTACAGGAAGCATACGTCCATAATCGATTATAGGATTAGCATAAATCAAATATACAAGCATCTATTCATCATAAAGACACATGCATATAGAAGAACCTCAAATACTTTATTGATAATAGAAGTAAAGTTCTGAGAGAGTTACAACCATAGTAGGTCCAATCCAGCAACACCTCCCAGCTGAAAGAAATCTCCTCTTCACCTCCTTCAAGCAAAACACCCAATAGCTCTATACTCAAACCAACAACACTTCCTTACTTGCACAAAATTCCAGCCTCCTTAAACCTCATGAGAGAGCTCTATATATAGGGTTTTGGAGAAAGGATGAGTCATCTTGAGACTGGCCTGAAGCTGACTTGTGTCCTCTCCCACTTTAGTTAATCTTCAGTTCTTGAGTCCACTTGGAGAATCTTGCTTCCACTTGGAGATCAAGACCCTCTTACTCATCACTAGGCGAATTCCTTGACCCAAGTGTCAGTTTGAAAGCTTCCTGGGCAGTTGACACCTTGCAGAATGACTGTGCCACTTGGCCAATCTCGCCCAGCACAGGTAGCCTTCATCAGTTTTGACCTTCAGCGCAGGTACAAGGAGGAGCAGTTGACATTCAGCGCAGATGCCCAGTGGAGCAGCTGACATGATCCATAAATAGCCTGTTTTTGAGTGTTTTTAGGTGGAGAACTGATTTTCAGTGCTGTGGTTTGCAGACTTTGTTCCTCTAAGGGTAAGAACAACATGTTTAGGGACTTTGGATCCCTCAGATTATTGACATTTCATGCTCCATGCCGTTAGGCACAAAAATGTCTATAAAAGTTGCCCCCTAAAGTATGAGGTCGTTTATCGGGTGAAATGCTTTATTAGGAGGATCCGAAGTTCATTCAATCGTTGAGAGGTGCCCTGCAATAAAATACAATACAATACATTATTTTTCATTCTGCTTTCATGATCTAGCTGAGGCGGGCATTCCCATGCTCAGCTTTATAAATTCATTTTGGTACACATAACAGACGACCGTCTGATGATAGACTGATAATTCTCTGCTGAAATTATCATCCTTTGAGTAGGATGATCATCTGCTGCAATAATGTACATATCAAATGTCTTTATATTTCCTGAATATATATCGCAGCCCGGATGGATGAAACTAGATCCGGGGTCTTCAATCTCGTTTGATCTTCACTCTAAGTACAAGTCGATCCATGTGAGAATTGCGCTGAAGTCGAACATGGAAAGGCATCGCTTGATTACCGGTCAATAATGTAAACCGTTAACAAGCGCGAGAGGAATCACCAATAATGACAATGACCCTCAAGGTACTACAGTACAATTCACGTGGTGTGAATAAAGGACTTGGCGTCGAACACCACGCAAAATCTTCTGGTCGAAGGTCATTGAGGTATACCTGTCGCCGGAAGTGAGAAGCTTGCCATTGAGGCATGCAAGCTTCAAAGTACTGGGGGGGTGTTCCTAGATCAACTTCTTGGATAATGAGTTGAATTCGACAAGAAGCGATCCGTCAAAGGAGGGCCTTAATGAATCCCACATCAGTGACACGGAACAAAGCTAATGACTTTAGTGGAGGTGAAAACAATCTGTGAGATATGATTCAGGGTGGCGATCATGGGTGGATGAAGGATAATGTATGGCAGTGGATGGGTCACGGTTGACTCTTTCTGAACACATCTCTTGAACATATAACGACACTAATGTGATGGATCGGTAGCATTACCCCAAATACGGATGGTTTGGCGAGGACCATGGTGATGAGACCGGTGAATGAAACAACCCAACCCGATGTGGTACGGAGGACAAAGTGTCATGTTCAAGAGCGACTTGCTACCATCAAAGCTTTGAGGTTCTCCCAATTTTTCCCTAGTCATTTCTGACCAGTACCTCTTTATTTTTGTCAAGCTTGAGGAGGATAACATATGCTTGTTCTATAACCTGGCCTTCGGGCAAGCCCATCGCTATGTTTTAACGAGCCTAGCGATAGGGAAACTCGTTCTCGTCTAAAGACAAGTTTGTCGCTATTTAATCATTTTAACGAATCTAGCGACAAAGACAACTCGGTCCTTTTCATTTTTAGAGAGTCTGAAAAGGTACAGAAAGTTAACTCCAAAATTCCTTTTTCGTCATCTAATCCCTTAAGTCTGAAAAAGTATAAAACAATATAGAAGGGATGAGTTTTCGATTACTTTAACGAGCCGAATAAAACAAGCACTCGACCTTTTTGTGCAATAATCCCTCAGGTCCAAAAAGATTAAAATCTAGAGGAGGGATAGCTCTTCCGGTCCTTTTAACGAGCTGAAAGGCCAAAACTCGGCAAACTTTTCATATTTTACGAGTCAGATGAAAAGAGCTCAAAGAAGACTCGTCTTTTGAGGAACGAGTGATAAACATGGATAGCAGCAGATTCCAGGTACAGGTTGGAATTTTCCAATCACGGCAGTGTCACAAGGATGGCTAAGTGAAATCGCTCTTCACAGCTATTCCTCAAAATGGGTAAACAATCATATGGGGGTGAATGATCGGCCAGATGGAATGGAGGTGGCGAGTGCAAACACGACCAAGGCTTTTATGGCTAATAAATTTACGATCACAATGGTTATTTACCGGTACTGGGTTCATTTTTTAAAGAGCTTGAATGCGCCAAAACACTGCTCAAAAGCTTATTTTTATTTTTTAACGAGCATGAACTATGACGCTAAAACTGCTCGGATCTTGCGTTTATTTTTTTAAACGAGCATGAACTTTATGCTAAAACTGCTCGATATACCAGTCATAAGATAAGAAATGTCTCTTGTGAGATAGTTATTTTTTATGGAGCTTTATCTCACGAAGCTATGCTCCTAATTTGGCAAATTTTGACCTTTGCCCCACATCCTTTCTTTATGCGAGTTCGGAAAACGGCTTATCCCAAAAATAGATAAATAACCGCTCCTAGCTTGCACTCCAAAAGGTTTGCATGCCCCCAGGTATAAAGTACAATTTCAAGGCTGCCCCTACTTATCCGATAAAACATTTGTTTTAAAGGGTGAGGCTTGCCTCTTTCTGGTTACCCAAAGAATGGTTTTATTTGCTGCTGCAAATGAAACTCTTTCTTCGGCGATGTCTATCATTAGGTTACTCAAAGATGGTTACTACTTGTTGCAGCAAAGGAATACCTTTCTTTGGAGGCTACCCCTACTTATCCTCTAAAACATTAGTTTTAATGGGTGAGGCTTGCCTTTTACCCAAAGATGGTTACCATTTGCTGCCGCAATAGAATCTCTTTCCTTGGTAGCCTACCTATTTAGAAAAAGGTGAATGACCCTGTTCCGTCAAGCACATAACTTTGACAAAAGAATATTGTTCTAGAACAACCCCTCTTCCATCCATGGATGGGGTACGGACTAGTCATATTCTCCCGCGGAAATTCTATCTTATACCCAAGGTTTTCTCTGCCCGAAGCAGACCAGGATGCATGCCCCCTGGGTTCCAGCCCCATCTTTCCGAATCACTCGCATTCATCGGGAAGGAGGACTGGGGGTGGAGACATTTCTTGGGTGAATAGACCATTGAGGGTTGGTATTTGACTATTTGCGATGCGTGATCCCAGAAATGAAAGTTGGTCTACGAGCTTGACCACCCTTCCTTCGTGTGGAAAACACATTACTCTAAAGAGTGAGGAGACTATAGCTTCCATGCAATATATATAGTCACGTCCAAGGAGTAGGTTATAATCCAAGGGTCCTTGAATGACCATCACGTTCATATGAATGGTCTTCCCTTTCAATGTGACAGGCACATTAGGGAGGATTCCTAATGGTCGACTGGTTCCTTTATCAAAGCTCGAGAGATTTCTTATCTCAGGCAAAAGCGCCGGGGAACCCAGTGCTTTCCAAGAAATAGAGGAAAGGATACTCACAGATGCCCCTTCATCAATGATAGTTCCAGCCATTACCATTCTGTAAATTTGGACGATGATTCTGAATGGTATATTGGCTGGTAACCGGGGTCTGCCTAGTTGGTTCCAATCAAAGGACATAACCAGGTTGCTTGGTGGTGGGACCGAATACACGGCCGGATACGACCCTGACGATGTTCCTTCCTGCGATAAAGGAATGGGCGCATTGCCTTGATGCTCATCAGAATCTGTGTTGATGAAAAGAATCTGGATGGTGTCATCCTTATTCTCTTCAGTGAGGGTGTCATTTGAAGATGAATCTTCAGTGACGGTGTCATTTGAAGATGAAACCTCTGAAAGAAGAACCGGGTCAACTGCCGTATCGACCTTTAGACTTTCGTCTGGTCTGGATTCAGTAGGTTCATTTTCAATGACTGACGCTTCAGCTGACCACTTGAGCGGGCCGGCTGTATTCTCAACCAACGAAGGACTTGGCACGAGTTTTTTGTATCCAGGAGGAAGTACTACCTGAGAAACCGGACGATCTTCCAAAACTCTTTTTGCTTCGTCTAAGAAGGGACAATGGTGGATGGCGTGATCGCCTTCACACAGTCTGCAGGGGGATCTTGCTCCCCCTCTTTGTCTTGAACCTTCACTTTCGCTGGTTGACGGTAAGCAATCAACATGGCTATCAGAGGTTGATGCTCCCGAATTGTGCAAACGAGGTGACCAGTCCCTTAGTATCCAGGGAATACAGGGACAATCTCTATGGAAGTGGTCTCCTCTACATATGACACATGGCGATTTAGGCCCGGTCTGTGCTGTGTGTGGGTTTTTGTCAGATGTCTTTTGCTTGCCCCCAGTCGCCTTAGGCTCCTTCTTCTTCTTTTCTTTCTTCTTCTTTTCCTTCTTCTCCGTGGGAGCTTGGCTTTTGCCGGCTCCACCTTTTGAAGATGAAGGATTGGAGGAAGGGTTAGAGGAAGTAGAAGGCTGGTGGGAGGCTCTAGACTCGTCTAACTATTGACTCGACTGCTCAGGAACCATGGTGTTCTGAACTACACTAGTTGAGAATAGCCAAACAGGCAGGCCAATCGTCAGTCCTGGAAGCGACAATGTGGCCATGTGGGGCGCACCAACTTCTCCCCAAGAGGAGAAAGGACCAGGATTTCCATCATGTGGAGTTCCTTGGTTGGGGCGTTCCATGTTCTCAACTTAAAGATCAACACGGGAATAGGAGGTGATTATGTTCCGTTTAAAATAAATTTTATAACGACGCTTAGACACAACTTGCTTTTTCACTTTTTAAGAGTCGAGAAAAAGCTAAAGATGACTCTAGTCTCCTTCGATGTTTTAACGAGCCCGAAGTGACAAATGCTCGGATGGACTTTTTCAGTTATAGAGTTTGAAAAAGGCCAAAAGAAACTGCTCTGGAGTTCTAGGCAGAGGGTGTGCCAAACCTTTCGCAAAACCACAGAATACGTTTTACGGTATGAGTGGTCGATCTTCGTGAATGCTGTGTTCACTGCATTGCGATCAGTAGGGCGGCCGACACGGTTTCCTATGGATAAAGGCTTTGATCCTATAGGGGTCTCCCAATATATACATGACGGTACGTGGGAGCACAAGTCCGTATTGATACTTATCACTTCACCGTGGAGGAATCACCCAACCACTCAACGCTAAGATATCACGTTTAACGACGCCGGAACACGTCTCTAGCTTAGACCTCTAGATGTTTGCGTTATGTTTCAATGCGTTGTTATGTAAATTCAATTTATTTTAAGGTTGATCTTGTTTAGCATTTTGCCTTTATGGATCACCACGAGATGTATAGAAACACTCCTGAATGCAATATAAGATGATAAGCAAGCTTTTCAATCTTTCAACTTTGAAAACCTTAACTACTGAGGGAGAAGGAAGATAACACCTTTTCACACAGATCATAGAGCACACACTAATGCACTTTCCTAAATCAACATGCAAACTGTCATAATGCACATGCACAATGCAAGTATTTCTTTTCTCTTTCTTAATGTTGATGAAATGCAAAAAGAAAGCTGTTGTATAACTTTGAATTCAATTTCAAGCGAAAGCAAACAAGTTTGTCCAAAATCGAAAGACACCTTACGATTCACTTGTTTCGAAACTTAGAAATATATAAATTCAAACCATATAACGAAAGCGACAAACTCAATCAGCTATGAACAGCAAATAAACTAACTCTTAAGATCAGAACGACACTTAATCGCAGGTCTAGATCTAAGAGGTCAATGCAAGACAGGTTCACTTTCGTTATGGGAAACTGTAAATGACACAAGAAATACAAAAGAACAAATACAGTTTCTTTATACAACTGAGGCAGAATAATGACAAAGGAAGATGGTTTCAGATAGGCCCACTGACTGGCAACAAACAGCAAAAACAAGAGTGAAAACAAGGCAAGACACAGCAGGAAACCCCAGTAGCTCAAGCCAAGACTGGTCCAGCGCAGGTGTAACACTGCCTATTTGACCTTCAGCGCAGGTAGCCCCTTTGGGAACTGCACTGAAATGCAGACAGCCTTTGTGCAGCCTGCAATGAAGAACGAGACTTTCGTCCGTCTTGGTTTCCGGGTCACAGATTGCTCAAAATTCACAGTTTTTGCTCAAATCAGAAGCTATCAGTCAAGGACACACTAAGGGATGTAAAGGAGGATGAAAAGCTATCACTAAGAGCTTATTAGAGTCCTTGTGGATCAGCTCTTCAAATCATAAACTTTCCCAGAAACTAAGCTAGAGTAGCTGCCCTCTACTTTGTGTTTGATGGATTCAAACACAGTTCGATTCGGTACTCCCTTTGTTTATGAAATGAATAGCAAGAAACACAAACAACCAACAAGATACGCTCCCCAGTGGAGTCGCCAATTTGTTGGGGGGAAAAGTATCTAATGCAGAATGCCTCTATCCCACTCTGAAGGTGATAATACTTCAGCAACAACTGAATGCAAAGCTATTCAAAGTTTCTTCTTTATGAGATGAGAGAGGGAAGAAAAGGATGATCTACTAACCGTTATCTTGTGCTAATAGTTGATCCAGTCTTCACTCCTTGCTTCTTGCTCCTAGCTCCTTGCCCTTTCACCGGCCCAGCTACACACAGATCCTGTAAAAGCACAAGAAAAGGAAACTACAAGAAGCATACATCCATAAGCGATTATAGTATTAGCATAAATCAAATATACAACCATCTATTCATCATAAAGACACATGCATATAGAAGAACCTCAAATACTTTATTGATAATAGAAGTAAAGTTCTGAGAGAGTTACAACCATAGTAGGTCCAATCCAGCAACAACTCCCAGCTGAAAGAAATCTCTTGTTCACCTCCTTCAAGCAAAACACCCAATAGCTCTATACTCAAACCAACAGCACTTCCTTACTTGCACAAAATTCCAGCCTCCTTAGACCTCATGAGAGAGCTCTATATATAGGGTTTTGGAGAAAGGATGAGTCATCTTGAGACTGGCCTGAAGCTGACTTGTGTCCTCTCCCACTTTAGTTAATCTTCAGTTCTTGAGTCCACTTGGAGAATCTTGCTTCCACTTGGAGATCAAGACCCTCTTACTCATCACTAGGCGAATTCCTTGACCCAAGTGTCAGTTTGGAAGCTTCCTGGGCAGTTGACACCTTGCAGAATGACTGTGCCACTTGGCCAATCTCGCCCAGCGCAGGTAGCCTTCATCAGTTTTGACCTTCAGCGCAGGTACAAGGAGGAGCAGCTGACATGATCCAGAAATAGCCTATTTTTGAGTGTTTTTAGGTGGAGAACTGATTTTCAGTGCTGTGGTTTGCAGACCTTGTTCCTCTAAGGGTAAGAACAACATGTTTAGGGACTTTGGATCCCTCAGATTATTGACATTTCATGCTCCATGCTGTTAGGCACAAAAATGTCTATAACATGGCTAGACACCTTCGATCACTCTGATGGACCATCATCCATGCGATTGGGGCAGAGGATGGAAGAAAACCATCTTCCCTCAACTCATAAACTGTCCAACCTTCTTGGACACCTTCATCAACTCCTGGACAGATCTCCAAGCCTCTGTAATAATTTTGCAACTAATAACATAGGTTAATAACTTCTACAACAAGTCACTGACATGAAAAATATGTCTACCAAAATCCTCATCACGACCAATACCTCCAGCTCATCAATAAGCAATGAAAACCTATCCAAACACCTCCAACAAGTGTAGCAGCATCTCCAACACCTCTAATAGAAAACTCAAGTCATAAAACTTCCTCTAACACATGTAGAGTTACCCCCACCACAAGCAACAACATCTCAACACATCTAGTAGAAATCCAAGGCTTCCATCACATGTATAAACATATGTAACACCTATAGCAACAACATCTGCAACATCTGTAGCAACATCATCAACCTATGGAAAACCATCATATCATGCCTTGTAACCATCTCTATTCAGCCTCCAAATCCCGCACTAGGTCATGTCATAAGCATGTTGATGTCCATGTCAACCAACAAAACCATGAAGCCAAACACTCATCACACATCAAGAGGACTACTAACATCATAAAGTATATAACATGTAGAACGATGGCCCTATTGGCATGAATGGAAACACATTCTTGCATTGTAGTTAGTATTCATTATAAACTAACTTTTTATTTGTTGATTTCTAATTTAGGTTTACTATTGCAAATGAATATTTACACCTGTCATTGAAGTGTTCAAACATAGTCTTGGCCTAATGTCCATTGTTTCTAACTTATATAGTCACAAGTGAACATGAATTCATAAAGTCTTATAAAATTAATTGCAACAAGCGTATTAAAAATTTCATGAGAAGTTTTCCAAAACTTATTCTATCACCTTATCATGAGAATTCTCCTTTCCAACAAGAAATTATAACATGTTATCCTTTGTCTCCACTAGTATGAATAAATGAAAAATAAATAATGGACATGTCAAACCTATATAGTTACTAGGTGCCATTGATTTTCATCTAGCCTATGAACACCATGGATTTCTCCATTATTTAGATAAGAAACATGTCGTAATATTGAAAATGAAATGGAATATTGATTGTGTGATCATATTAAGCCAAGCTTAGTTGTGAGGACGTAGTATGTTTGTCCAAGAAGGAAGATCCACCCTATTGTTTTGTAATTATATTCAAATCATAATTTTAGTGGTTTCGTTATGAAATATCTATAAGGAATAACCCCCACATGATGAATAAAAATCAGTAGTCCCTAGTTTCATACTCAAATTTGTTAGCCACTATATCTTGTTTGAGTCATATAACCTTAATGCCAATGTATTTTCATAATGAAAAAATACAATTTTGTATGAATAATTTCCCAATGAAAAATATAACTTGAGGTATCAAGAGATAGGGAGTGACAATAATAGAAGAGTATGAGAAATATCTGTTTGAATATATATAAGGGTCACTTTAGCTTACACTTTCGTTTTTCATAAAACTTAACTTGGAATTTGTGAATTTTAACTCCTTCCTATATATGCTTTGGATCTTTCTAGTTTTATGGAATGAAAATATAACACTGTGTCAATTTTGGTTATCTAAGATTAAGTAACTGAGGTAGTTCAGTCCCTAGATTGGTAATTGCTAGGTGTGATATCTCTTATAGTGAGTGTTTTGTATTTATATTTTATTGTTAAGAAAATTATTTTCCCATGAAATATTTTAAGTGTCTTAGAACTAGATTGTATTGTCCTTCTAGTAATTAATATGTAGCTGACTTTTGCAAAATAAGTCTTTTGTAGCCTTGAGTGAAAATTTGGTTGAAATGTGAGTTCATGAATCCATTGAGGGTATTTGGAGCCATTTCTTATTTGTAATATTTTTAGGTGCACCATAGAGAAGTTCACATAACTTTGGCATTTCCTAGTTGCAAGATAATTAATTTGTAGTAGAACTCATTTTAAAATAGAGAATCAGAACGTAAATGTTTCCAATAGGGTATTCCAAAATGGCATAGATTTAAGTTAGGGTTCTCTAATCTCTTTGGTATGAAAATTTCTTAAAAAAAATTAACATTTATGATTAGAAACATAATCTAAGAATATGAGCCAAATCCTAATTGGGCACTTCCTAATATTCTGAACTCATAAATATAATATCTTATCTTCTTTAATTTTTTATTTTATTTTATTTTATTTTATTTGCTTATTTATTAATTTTTATTTTTTTTTTATTTTTTTTTATTTTTTTTCTGACTTAGAAATTTACTTATGATTCTTGTAATGTTTCTATTTCACTCTCCCAAATATGATTATCAAGACTAAATGGATTCAAACGGAATTACACAATAACTATCTATATGTGCATCTAAGTATGGTAAAGTTTAGGACAAATCCTCTCGTCAAACATGGAATCTATGCCACTAGTCTATGTTTTGTGGTTGATCCTTGGCATAATAGGCTTTAAGATGATTTGATAGGTGGACTTGAAGTCCCACTTCATAATTTCCTTATATTGTCTCCTATCATACCCTCTCTTCCTTAGCACTAACTTATCCCTATATCCATAACTTACTACAAGCTTATGTCCAAGTTCTAGCTTTTGACATACTTTATGGTAGACAAATTAAAATTCATGCAACTACATGTTTCCATCTACCACAAATTTGTGACCACTATTACAACAAACTACATTCATATTATTTCAATGAAAAAGTAGTGTAGATCTTAGTAACAATACTCCTATTATTTTGGACTTCATAGAAATAAGTTAATGAGAAGAATGGTAGTGCCAATACTAAAATGTTGCAATTCAAATAAATCAATTAATAACTCCAAGGACTCTAATTTTGAGTGATCATATCTCACAATAAATTCATTAGAATGTCTTCCTCTAGATTACTATCTGTACATACTCCTATAAATAAGTCTTTAATTCAATATTGGCCTTCACATAGTTACTCATCTAGTTAATTGAATCTAAAAAAACTCGCTATCACTTATGAAACCATGTTGAACTTAAATATTGCAATGAATTCATAAAGAAAAATAGATTTAATGATGAATATCAATGCCCTACCTACATCATTAAAGTAACGTCACTTTTGAGAGAGGGGTCTACTCTTAGTTATATGGAAAGAAAAAGTTATCCCAATAACCCATTTAGACAAAGTATAGCTGATGGCTTGTAAATTAGTGCTTATATGTTCACAAGAACTAAAAATATAAATGAGATTATTTCCATTGAAGTAAAATTGTTGAACTATTCACTTTTCAATACTTTTTTTTGTCTTATAAAATATGTGATTTTTCTTATAATATTTTGGAATTAAAAGAACACAACAAAAAGGTACAAAAAAACATGGGTAAATTGTCAAAAGAATGTGAATAAAAAATAGACCATATGGAAAAAGTACTTATTTTCTTGTACCCAACATGCCTATCAAGTATTCTTAATCGAGAATTAAAAAATTCAATAGGGGTTATATAATATGTGCCAATAACCTATCATGTATCCCTAATAAAGACTGGACAAATTCAATGGGGGTCAGTGTAACAACCTGTTGACTATGCTGGACTTGCCAACATGTAAGGGGATCTCCCTGGTAAGAAGTCCCAATTAGAACTCAGACCATTTGGTGTAGGAGTCCCAGTAGTGGGTCGTACGGTAATGCCTTGACTGCAATTTCACAGATAGGAAAGTAAGATGTCCCTGTTAGTAGCAAGGGTGTGACAGCTGTAGTAATTCAAGGAGGTGCATGAGAGGTTCTAACACACTGAGGGTGAGGTGAGTGCACCCCTTAGAAACCTTTAATAGTACACAACTTGGAAGGGAACACACGAGTGAAGATGCATCACAATATGGAAAGTAAGTTAGCGAGAAATCCAAAGTGATGGTTAAACCGACAACACATTTTGGAAAGATTCATACATACTTATACAAAATAGTACATACATGCATGTGTGAGAAAACAAATACATATATCAATTAGAATAAACTTGATAGAATAAAATAAAATAAAACATATGCGTGAAACATGCTAGCTTTGTTATATTAAGAAGTGTAAGTTCTGGTCATACAATACATCCATGTCTAACCACTAGTTCCGGCAACGGAATGTTAAAGCCACAACCTCCTGCTCCTCCAAAGAGATATACTAGCCCTACGTAGTGGAGAAACCAAGGCTCATTACAATATTGTCCAAGCTCTCTCCAAGATAGTCTTATCAGAAGCTTGGCTAACCAAAAGCCTTTACAATGAGTTATGAGGTTTTATTTATAGCAAAGGGTGGGGTTACCCTTGACATTCCCCTTTGTGATAGTTTGTGTACCCTTATGACTCTTCATCTACTCTATGATTATTACATCAAACTCTCGACACTTGAACTTCCACTTGACAAGGTGTTACATTACAATTCACATGTGCCCACGTGAGACAAAATGGCTTGAGAAATCCATTCAATACATCACTGACACTCGGTCCGTTGTGGTGAGACCAACTCTTTGACATGTTTGTGATGGTGAAGGTGGTGAGTTGATGCCAAGCTTGGTCATCCGTGATGGTGTGCATGGACTCCATGGTGACATCTTGCTGAAGCGAACTCTTGCCTTCATTGCATCCGGGTGCATTGGTATAGCTCCACCATCCAACTCGTTTGATAGCATGCACATGGACTTCTTGGGTGCGGTCGAACCAGAAACACACTAATGCATAGTGTCCATGTTTATCTTCTAGTCTGTGCTGGTGGTCATGTGCAGCAATTGTCAACTACATGTTCAACTCCAGTTAGACTTGATTCTTGTATTTTCCTAGGTGAGTGTGCTGAATGGGGGGGATCACATGAGTGCGCACAATGACATACATGTTGTTGAATTCCCTTGCATGCGATCAACAACACTTCTCACCATGTTTGCTTCGTGCCAGCTGTTGGGAAGGATCTATAACTTGAACGGGCACAGTTTCATCCATGAATGCATGTTGCACCCCCTCCTATACATGTTCCTGCTGCAACTCATTGTCTTGTCTATGGAGCTCTTGTTCTTCCTTGAGTTGCTGCTTCAGCACATGCAACTCCTTCTTTGTTCCATTCTCTGCCTTCGCGTGATCTTCATGTCATGCTGTCACCTCATACTCAATATCCAAATTTTCTTTCATCACAAGTGGATCTACTTGAGTTTGAAAATTTGTTCCACCTCTATGTTGTCAACAACCTTCCTCTTGCATTCATTGCATCCAGTATGCTGCCTTCAGCTGTTGTTCATGGTGCTACTTTTTGTGATGTTGTTGCTTGCTATGATGCTAATACCATCATATCTTGATGTCCTTGTCTATGAAAAAATTGATGTCTTTGTGGGTAGGCAAGTTCATAAACACTTTATTGATTAGGTCCCCAAGTATGCTCTGAACGGTGTCTTCGACTCTACTCTCCTGGAAACCATTGTACTTGTATTAATGAGAGGAATATGCACACCTACAATACCTGGAAACATGGAAATACTCATGGCAAGAAATCACTTAGTCGACAACCAAAACGAACTTGAGAACTGACTTGCAAAATACCTGTGTGACTGATCATGAAGGTTGGGTAATTTCTGCTAGGAGGTCAAGAGACTGACTGCCAAAACTGTGCAAGGCCCAGTCTAGCCTATCAGGAGGCTGACTGACTGTTGGAACTGTGCAATGCATAGTCCAACCTAGCCTATCGAGGATTGAAACTTTTCAATGTGTAATTTCAGTCAGCAGTGAGATGCAACCAGCAAACTACATTGTGCAGTTTCTTGGGCCAACAGGACATTGCCTCCAAGAATTGCACAACGAAAGCCTAGAGGTCAGTTCCTGGCTAGGCTTGCACAATTTCTAGAGGGAAGGTAGATTCATTGCTACCGAAAACGCATAGTGCTAGCCAGGTAAGGCACGGTCCAGACCAAGGCAGCCTAGTCCATTTGATGGGTGACTGAAACATGAGAAGTTTGAATGCATTATGAGATGAGTGCAAATGAGAGTGAATGATCATTCATGCAAACAAAAGTGCATGATTCAAAAAATGGGAAAGCATGCATGTGTATGAAGCAAATCGGCACACCGATGATACACTATACAAAACAGTGTCATGCATGTGACAACAGTGAGATGCAAACAAAAACTAAAACAGTGCTAGTACAAGCTAGTATGCATGCAAATGACAGGAACTACTCATTGAAATCAAGTAGACATAATTCATATGAAGTGAAACACAAAAAGCACCAGAAACACAGTGCAAGTCATGAGCAACGAGCTTACCCCAAGACAACTGAACGGAATGTGCCGACAACTCCTAGATGCAATGTGGGATGCCAAATCGACAATGTCGATGTGAGGAATGAGCTCTACAACATTCAGTTGATGAGTTTTGATAAGATAGAGGTTGTGACGCACATGCCACAAATATAGGAAAAGTGACACTTGGCAGGAGGCTTTTGAGATGATCCTTGTATGTAACCTCCAGCTGCTAAAAATAGATCCCTAAATTAAGGGATGTCTTTGCATGCTGCCTTGGGAGGAGTAGCCCATGCATGAAAATCAGTTTTTCTTGGTCCCAGAGGGAATTTGTCAACTCAACTACACATGCAACTCGCTGCTCAGCTAGGAGGAAAAAATGCACATTTCTAAGAGGGAGGTGGGCTGGCTGCCCAGAGGGATTGCGCAATTTCTAGGAAGAGTAGCTGAATTTTGCTTAGAATTGTGCAATTTCTAGGCTGAGCAACCCTACTGGGAGGAATTATGCAATTTTCTCAGTGAACAGTGATAGGCAGAATTGCATAATTCTGGAGCCCAGCAGGCTGCTAGATAGAATTACACAGTTTCTAGAGGGAAGGTTGGTTTCCCTCCAGAATTGCACAATTTCTTGAGGGAGATGCTCAGCTTGCAGCTGGACCAAGCCCGATGACATGACTTGTGAGGGGGATGAAACAACTTTTGATGGATAGGTTGTCATTCTACAAGAAAATGACTGAAGCTTGTGTACTTTAAATGAAAAGACATGCCACTGTGAAAGGTTGGTAGGGAGGCTCCAAAATGAAGCTAAGGAAAAATTTTGGAGTGTGGTGGTAGCCGCTACAACACAACCCTTTGTTCATTTTCCAAGTAAATAAAATAAGACAAAGGTGATGGGATACATATTCCAAGCTGAATGTTGGGAAAAAACATAGTGATGGGTATCACTTGTGATTAATTTATGGCTATGGAAATTGGTAAAGGCATTGGTAAAGGAAGAAAGGAATTAATTGATATTTTATTTATGAAAATAAGTAAAATAGGAGAAAAGGGATATGAAGTGTCACATGGTTACATGAGTGGGAAATTGAAGGAAAAACGAAGAAATATGAAGAAAATAAAGACCTTAATGATAAAAAGGGCTTTTGAGGATCAGTTCATAGCCTGTTGATAGTTTTTGGGTGGAGCACTCTTCTATTCTCTCATTCTCTCACACTTTTTCACACTTGAGTAGCCTTGAAGCATTCTTGGATCATTCTTAGAGCACTTCAACATGCATTGGATTTGGAGAAAGAAGACAAATGAAAACATGATAGCATAAGGGAACAGGTTGATCAATTGTTACAGTTGGATTAGTTTGTAAGTAACAGGTTGCATATGTGATTTCCTTGTTGATTTATGGATGCATGGTATATGAATAAGATTTTTTGGTTATGTGTTTTCATTGGCATGGATATTTTCCTGCATTGACAGTGGTTTTATCCTTTCCTTTCCAATTCCTAGATAGCCATGGTGTTGTAGGTTTTTCCACTTGATTGTTTTTTTATTGGAGCTCATAATTCCTTATGGATGTGCGCAGGAATAAATGCTTTGGAAGCCTTGGAACAACTTGGTTTGAGTTACTACTCTTGGAGCCTAGGTTAGAAAATAAATTTAGAGCCCTTGCTGGGTTGAGCTCCTAGGCCTTAGAGTTAGGATGGACAAATGCTCTCGAAGTCTTGTAAGGTTATAGGTCGAGTTACTAGTTCCAAGAGCCCTGAACAACTTGGATGGAGACTTGGTGTTAGTGTTGTCCGGCCGTGGAGGTGGAATAACTGTGGATGAGGGTTGAGGAAGTTTAGCCTTTGGAAACCCTAGCTTGGTTCTCTCTTGGTTCATTACATGAGATCTCACATTCACATTTGGAATATGACACGGGGGTGATTGGTTGAAAGAGAGAATATGTGCAGCCTAATATATGGTTAGGTGGTACGTGGAAGTCGCTGAATTCGTTGGTATTTTTACATGTTAGTATGATCCATTTCCTTATTATGATCTATGAGAATTCATAACCTTATATTGATGATATTATGCCAGAGTATTCATTGTTTATATGTT
The DNA here is from genome assembly GCA_031772625.1 of Pinus tabuliformis. Classification (NCBI taxonomy): domain Eukaryota; kingdom Viridiplantae; phylum Streptophyta; class Pinopsida; order Pinales; family Pinaceae; genus Pinus; species Pinus tabuliformis. The sequence goes on along the minus strand of CM062812.1, from coordinate 743,737,593 downwards.
TGCTATTTTATCATTATATGTTGGTTATATGACATGTTATATCTATGGCTCTTTAAATGTTTTGATCAACTATTATTGGCTAATGAATGTATGGACTAATAGGTTTTGTTTCAACTATGCAAATAGGGCCTAGATCTTTCTTGTTGATTGTTAGATGAATCTTAGACTCTTACGATCAGATATGCATTCATGACCTATAACTTACATGTTTTCCAAGTGTTTGCCGAAATGTTTCCTGTGTTCTAGGGAGTGTAGGTCAATCTTTTTATTTGGATTTGAATGTTTAACATTTTCATCAAGTAAACTATGATTCTAGAAAGTCTTAGGCAATATTGGGTAGTGGTATGGATGTTGACCTGTAAAGTTGGTTCAAATCCTAGGACCACACCCTTTGAACTGGGCAACTTGGGCCAAAACCTCATGGACGCAATGTTGTGCATGTAGTTGGAGGCCTATAACCACACCTAAGCCTTGTCATGCATATGGTTGGGGGTTAAGAATGTGGATAGGCAGTATCAACTTAGAGTTTGGTCACCTAGGATGGTCATTTGGCCTTTTAGTGACTTGTAACCTCGAGGGATGTTGTGAGTTATCAATTTGTGGTTAGTTTGTAGACCACACTTCTTTAACTAGAGTTCAGAGGTCAAGCCATGTCATAGTAACCCTTCATGTCATGTTTACCTTGGTAGGCTCATGAAATTGGGTAAATGTGTGAGGGGGAATTTACAATGTGGTACCAGAGTGAGTTTATGTTCTCTTTGGGTGATATTTGATACCATAGGGTGGTATTAGAGCTTTTAGGTGAAAACACTTGTACTAGACGGGTGGAATGTGTTTGTCATGAATGCATGTCCATTTCCTTTGTGTTTTTTATGCATGCATTGTGATGGTTATTGTTGTAGTTTTCCTCATCATGACCTCGCTAGTATGATTTTCGTATGTTGAGATGATTGACATGTTGATGTTATATATATAGTGCTCTAATTTGGATTGATTTGTGTATAGGAGATATGCTCCCATGAGCTTGACTGAGGTATGTTGATTACCTTTATGTTTGGTTTATCTAACATGGTATGTTTGCAAGAAGAAGAAGAAGAGAATCAGAAATGAATAGAAAAATGGTGGACTACAGGTCATGTGACTCTCCTTATAGCTCAGATGAGAAGTCAAGAGATGAGTACTCTTGTGACATAGAAGATACTTTGAGAATTTTAAAGGCATATATTAGGAGTTGCAAGGTAGATAATGATAGGATCATTTAGTCACATGAAAGACTTATCGGGGCATCAGAAAAGAGAGAAGAAGTAAATGCAATTATCCTTCAAAGTATGTCATATTTAAAGAGATAGGGATAACCACAAATTAGTTATGGATAGAAGGATAGGACTAATGGGGCATATGGTAGTAGATCTCGGTTAGGGCACATGTCAGGCAAGGATGACATAGTCAGAGATTACATGGAAATTGTCGTTATCATCCTTACATGAGAAACAAGAAGAAATACTTATTGGATGAGGTCAAGAAATACAACCCTCCTACATTTTATGGAGAGCTGAAGAAACCTGAAGATGAAAAATCATGGTTGCTTGAGATGAAGAAGTTATTTGAGTTTCATGATTAAACATAGAGTATGAAAGGAAAAATAGTTATTTTCATCCCAAAGGGAAAGAAAACATTTGGTGGGAAGACGTAAAGTGTGTCAGATATATTAGGATATATGATTTCAGTTAGCACAAGCTCAAGATACTTTTTTGAAGGAAGTACTTCTCAGAGAGATAATATGATGGTAAAGATAAGGAGTTATATGAGTTGAAGATGGGATCAATGAAAGATGAGGAGTACATGACTAAGTTCCTGGATTTGTTGAGTTATGTCCCTTATCTCAAGGATGAGAATAAAAAATTTCAAAGTTTCATCACTGGACAACCAATAACATTCAAGGATCGAATTGAGTATGATGAGCCTCAATCACTAGAATAAGTCATTGGAAATTTGAAGCATAGCTATGAGTAATTGAAGCATAAGTCCAAGTCTAATCAGGGTTGGAAAGGGAATGACAAAACTAAGGGAAAGTGGGATAAGAGGCAAGGAAGACCTCAGGATTAAGGTAATAAGGAGAGCGCATCGTTCTACAAGAAATTTAATGCAATTTACCGAGTACAAGGATTTCAGTCCAAGCAGAATAACAAGGGTTATGGAAGAAAGTTTTTGCAATGTTGGGCTTGTGGAAAGGATCGTCGTAGAAGGGATTTCCCACAACATCAGGGTGACATACCTCAAATCTAGAGTGCTCAGGAGGCACATTAGTTGGGGATATTGGAAAGAGCATTCCTATGACTTATGTAGCATTGGATAATAGAAAGCCTGATTATCAGGCATCTATTATTGAGATGGAAGGTAAGCTTTATGTTCAATTTTTTTATATTTTGATTGAACCTGGATCTAAATATAGTTATATGAGTATTGAATTGGTGGATAAGTGTTTCTTGAATAACAAAGTGCATGCAGAGTCTTCATTGGTGTAGTTGGCTATAGGTACAAAGAAAAGAGTTCATTATTTTGGTAAGATTTTGTGCATTTGAGATCAATGGTATGTCTACTTCAGCACATCTAAATGTTCCTTTGTTGGGATCATACCATATGTTGTTGGGTATGGATTGGTTGTACATTCACAAGACTAAGCTAGATTACTATGATAAGACTAGAGAGTGCTTGGATGATGATGAAGAGAAGACAATTTTATAGGGTAAGAATAATCTTACATCAATGAGAATGGTTACAACTATGCAGGTAAAGTATAGTCATAGGAAGGTGTGTATTGTTTGTAGTTCATATTTCTAGTGACAAAGGGAAGAATGTTGAGGATGTTGAAGACTTGAAGAGGTATATGCTTTTTGTAGTAGTTTTAGGATGTATTTCCAACAAATATTTTAGAGTTACCACCTCATAGGCATAAAGACTTTTTGAATTGATGCGAGTAGCACCAACATCAAAGGAAGCTTACAGGATGAGAACTCTAGAGTTGCTGATATTGAATTTGTAGCTTAAGGAAATTCTTGACAAGGAATACATTAGGGCAAGTGTGTCATATTTGCGTACACCAATGTTGTTTTTGAAGAAGAAGGATGGTACTCTCAATTTATGCATTGACTATAGTCAGTTGAACATGGTGGTCATCAAGAACAACTACCCTTTACCACCAATTGACAATTTTTTGATTAGTTGAAGGGACAAGTGTTGGGTGTGTGTTATATTCTTTCCATGACTAGTGGCACGTGTGGGGGGATCCCAGGGGGAAGAGAGTCCCCCTTGTTCATTGTGTCAAGCACAAAAAGGGGGTCACAGGGTGGGCAACAACCCCCTATCTGGGTATTTATAGGGGGGCGATAGCCCCACTGAATGTGGTCCAGAGCAGTGCCCCAAGAATTTATTTTTCCTATATACATGCGGACCCAAGGATGGGGGAGGACCCAAAGAAGGTGGGATGACCTACACATGGTTTTGTGCATGCATTTTGCACATGGTTTTGGCCATGATGGTTTTCTTCCCATGGTATTGTGTAGACCCGGTCAAGGGAACTATAGTTATGTTTTGATCCAAGGTTAATGGATTGGGGTTTATGAATTCTTCAGTATGCATATATATGTATTATAAAATTGAAAGGAATATAATGAAAAATCAATCAGGTAGTCTTGGTTTTGGGATCCAGTGGAAAATATCTATGTATTTGTTTTATGTTATTTCCATTATATATTTATATTTTAAGAATTCATTTGCAGGTAATTGTTTTACAGGGTTAAAACCTACATTTGGTATCAATTTTTTTTCTGCTTCAACGGGACACCTTTACTGCTGAGGCATTTTGCATAGGCCTATGGTAGACCATGTTTAGTGGGAGATTTGCAAGATACGTATCAGTGGATCGTGGTAGATCTAGATACTAAACCAATGACAATGTCAACAAAAGACTAGGAGAAATTAGATTGAAAGGAAAATATCACAATATGGTTGTGTATCTCAGATTCAATATTGTTGAATGAATCAGGGGAAGCTACAATGAAGGATTTTTTGGTCAAGTTAGGGACTTTATACGAATCTAAGTCTCTGATGAACAAATTGTTCATGCAGAAAAGGTCGTATAACCTAAGCGTGAAGGATGGAGACTCGGTGATAGAGTATCTGAACGCCTTTAATACTTTGGTAAGGCAGTTGTTATTTTTCTGATATAATTCCAAACAAATATAATTTCATAGTTTTCTTTGTTCTCTACCAGATTAGTGGGATAGTCTAGTTGTTTCTATACGTAGCAATACAACTGCCGTGAAGTTTGATGAAATAGTTTCATCCTTTCTGTTGTAGGAGATGAGACACAAAAATATGGAGAGCCAGAATGGAGATGCCTTGTCTATATGAGGATGGTCCTAGAATGAAAACAAAAGTAAGTCCTCGAGTGGGAGACATAAATCTAATGGGAGATATAAATCTCCATGAAAACCTGTAAATGTATGCTTGAAATACGGAAAGGAAGGGAACTACAAAAAGGATTGTTAATCTAAATCTCCTAAGAAAGGAAAATGATCTGATGATGGTCCTTTTGCAGAGGTCAAAACCACCTTAGATGAAGGTGGGGATGTCTACTTTGATTCTTATTGAAGTACACATGTAGATCATGAGCATGGTTAATTGACTCAACTACATCATTTCACTTCAGTCCCCGTAGGGAGTGGTTATGTAAGTATGAGAAATATGGTGGTGGTGATGTCTTATTAGGGGATGATAAGAAGGGTAGAATCATTGGACATGGAAAAGTCAAGATAAAGTTGCAAGGTGGTAGGATTAGAACACTTCTTAGCGCTTTTCGTATTCTTGCATTTGCTATAAATTTGATTTATGTAGGTAAGATGGATGATGCAGGTGTAAAAACAATGTTTGAGAAAGATACCTACAAGATGGTTTGGGGAGCACTAGTATTAATGTGGGCAGTTCGGATTGGAACTTTGTAGTAGATTCTGGGTAGCAGTATTATTGACGGCTAGAATAGTTTTGTGGTTCCTAAAAGTGGAGTAGAAAACCTAGTGTTCTATGGAGAAAAGACCATGTTATGACATTAAAGGCTTGGACATATTGGCGAGAAGGGCCTTCGAATACTGCATGGTAATCATATGGTAGAAGGTATGTCTAATTTCTCTCTATATTCTGATTTTTGTGAATATTGTGTATATGGCAACCATAATCAGGTGAGTTTACCCTCGAAAGCTAAGAAGGTGAAAGGGATATTAGAGCTTGTGCACAGTGATGTGTTTTGACCTATGTCTATTTCATTACTGGGTAAGTCTATGTACTATGTCTCCTTTATAGATGAATTCTAAAGGAATACCTGGATATATTTCCTCAAGAAGAAATATGAAGTATTTGATAGGTTTAAAGAATTTAAGGCTCTGGTGGAAAATCGGACGGAGAAAAGGTCAGGGTGTTGAGGACAGATAATGGCAAAGAGTTATGCAAGAATGAATTTTCAATGAGGCAGTATATTTATAGGATGGAAAACTATGGAAACAGGCCATGGTTGATGAAATGGAATCTTTGGAAAAAAATGAGGCTTGGGATCTTGTGGAGTTTCCTGTTGGAAGGAACCCATTGGAGGAAAATGGATGTCTAAGATGAATACGAATGTAGAAGGCAAGTTGGAGAGATGCAAAGCTCAATCAGTAAAAAAGGGTTATTCCCAATTGTTGGGAATTCATGTTGGTGATATTATTTCTCTTGTTGCCAGTTAGCTTATATTAGATTACTTTTATATGTTGTTGTTGCATTTGATTTGGAGGTAGAATAGATGGATATGAAGACAATGTTTATTCATTGGGATTTGGAAGAAAATATCTACATGAAGAAACTTGAAGGATTTGTGGTGAAGGATAAGAAATAATTGGTATGTAGGTTAAAAAGGTCTTTGTATGGGTTAAAGTAGTCACCAAGAATATGGTATCAGAAATTTGATACATACATATGGGGACTTGGCTTCAACAAAAGTAAAGATGATCACTGTGTCTATTTTAAATTAATTGGTGACTGTGTTATTTATTTGGTCTTTGTATGTCGATGATATGTTTCTCATTGAAACTGATAGAAATTATGCAGGATTTAGAGACCGAATTGTCCACTAAATTCGACACGAAGGACCTTGGTGCTGCAAACTATATTTTTGGCATGGAAATCAAAAGAGACTGGGAAAATAGGAAGCTATGGTTAAACCAGAGGAATTATGTCTAGACAATACTGCAAAAGTTTAATATGCAAGATAGTAAATTGGTGAAGGTTCCTATTCCTGTAGGTGTAAAGTTATCTACTAAATAGAATCCCAGGAAACAAGAAGAGGAAGAGGACATGTCACGTGTTCCATACAAAATTGCAGTAAGTAGCCTAATGTATGCAATGGTCTATAGTAGACCAGATGTTGCACATGCAGTGGGAGTATTGAGCAGGTTTCTATCAAAACCGGGGAAGGAGCATTAGACAATAGTGAAGTAGGTTTTTAGATATTTGTGTGGCACTGGTGATTATGATTTGTGCTAGCAAGGAAGACCATGATTGGACAAATTTTTGGACATCCATGGCTTTGTTGATGCAGACTAGGTTGGAGATGTAGATAAAAGAATATCTACAAGTGGGTATGTGTTTAACCTATTGGGAGGAGGATTTAGTTGGATGATTAAGAGACAGTCTATAGTGGGACTTTCAACTAAATAGGTAGAATACATGAAAGTCACTCATGCAAGCAAGAAAGCAGTTCGGTTGCAGATATTATGTTCAAGTATGGGGCTAGTACAATGAGCTATAAGGATAGACTATGACAACCAAAGTGAAAGTTTCTTGGCAAAGATCCCTGCTTATAATTCAAATACAAAGCACATTAATTTTCAGTATCAATTTGTGAGGGATATGATTGAGGATAAAAAGGTATTTCTGGTAAAGCTGGACACTTTGAATAATATTGTAGATGCATTAGCGAACTCTATGAGCACTGAAACGTTTTCTTACTATAGAGAAACAATGCAAGTTACAAGGCTAGTCCAATGTTTAAGCTCTCTTGTGACCCCCTATGTGGAAAAGAAAATAACAAGTGGGAGAATGTTGGGTGTGTGTTAGATTCTTTCAACGACTATTCCCCCTTGTCATGGGGTTTACAGGGGGTGGTAGCCCCCCTGCATGGGGTTTGGGGCAGTACCCCAAGAATTTTTTCTTTCCCTATATATAAGCAGACCCAAGGATGGGGGGACAAACCCAAAGATGGTGGGTGGACCTACCCATGGTTTTGTGCATGGGTTTTGTACATGGTTTTGGGAATGATGGTTTTCTTCCCATGGTATTTTGTTGATCTGGTCAAGGGAAATATGATTATGTTCTAATCTACGGCTAATGGATTAGGGTTTATGAATGCTTTGAAATGTATATATATGTATTGTAACATTGAAAGGAATATAATAAAAAACCAATATGGTAGTCCCGATTTTTTGATTCAGGGGAAAATGTTTGTGTATTTGTTTTATGTTCTCTTCATTGTATATTTTCTATTTTAAGAAATTGTTTAGAGGGAATTATTGTACAGGGTTAAAAACTATAAGCAACAGTATTCTTGAAGATTTATTTGAGATCAAGATATCATCAGGTACGCATCAAAGAAGTGAACATTTACAAGACTGCTTTCTGGACTAGGTATGGGAATTGTGATTTTGTTGTGGTTCTTGTTGGTTCAACTAATGCTCCAACTATTTTCACGTGTTTGATGAATAGTGTGTTCCATCCTTATTTGGAAAAGTTTGTGATAGCATTCATTAATGATATATTGGTATATTCTAAGAATGGGGAAGATAATGCAGAACACCTGACAACAATGTTAAGATTACTAACAGAGCATTAGTTGTATGCCAAGATTAGTAAGTGTAGTTTCTTTCAAAAAGAATTTCATTACTTGAGACATGTCATTTTCAAGGAAATCATATCAGTGGATCCAGAAAAGTTCAGATCCATCATTGAGTGGGAAGCTCCCAGAAATGTGGATGAAATTAGATCATTCATGGGGTTAGCACATTATTATATGAGGTTCATCAGGAACTTCTCATGGATTTCCTATCTTATTGCCTCATTATAGCGAAAAGGAAAGAAGTTTGAATGGAAAAAGGAATCTGCAACTATTTTTTAGCAGTGAAAGCAATTGCTTACAAATTTTGTAGTTTTAAAGATTTCAAATATAGATAAAGAGTTTGTGGTAGGTACATATTCTTGAAAGAGAGGAATTTTCGGAGTCATAATGCAATAATAACGGGTGGTATGTTACATGTCAAGGAAGAAAAATGAGCTTGAGTAGAACTATGTGACTCATGATCTCAAGTAGACAACTATCACCGATGCCTTGAAGATGTGGAGACATTATCTTCTTAACAGGAGGTTCATTTTGATGAGTGATCATACTGGGGTAAGATACCTATTTTACCAACCTAATATGAATTCCTGGAAATATAGGTTGTTATCTATGGTCAATGAATTTGACTTCGAGATCAAGTACATTAAGGGTATGGAGGACAGGGTTGTATATGCTCTTACTAGAAGAGTGTAAGTAAATCACATTGCAACTATGATTTCATATGGGATAGACTTGGGTATTTGTTATATTCTTTCCATGACTAGACCCGCTTGTCAGGGAGTTTATAGGGGGGTGGTAGCCCCCCTACATGGGCTTTGGAGCAGAGCCCCATGTTTCGTGAATAGTTAGTTCCTGGACAAACGCCTAACCCTCTAGATCTAGTAGCAGGTCTAGAAACAACAGACAAAGTAATCTCAACCTTTTCTATAACCAACAGATAAAACAAGAGAGACGAGAAACCTACTTGTAGTTTTGACTAGCTCCTTATCTCCCTTGACTGACTTTTCTACTCCTTTCCGTACTTAAGCCACTTGGAAAGTACCTGCACGATTACAGAAATAAAAAACCCATCAAGAAAAATGATAATGATCTACTGTTTATAAATAACATGGAATCAAAAACATGATATACATATGAAAGCATTAACATGTAACACAAGCATAAGGGAAAAGTCATGAAAACTTTATTTATAAGAGGATATATTACAACCCATATGAGCTTGATCTAGTGTCATCCTTCCAATTCAATTCTTCATCACCTCATGAAAAGAAAGACACTCCAACACTATCATAATACTTGCACTCAATCCTAATCTCATAACACCAACATCTCCTTACAACTCAATATTTTTCAGCCCTTGATCCCTTAGATGAGTGATCTATTTATAGGTGAGTGAAGGAGGTTATGCCATAAATGGTGGTGATGAATGGCTTTCTAAATTTAGAAATCAGTTCCATAGAATAAGGGATAGGGGATTGATGTTTCCTAATTCCCTTGCTCATCCAAAAGCGAACTCAAAGCTGTAGGTGGCATTTGAGAAACTTCTAGAGGCTTTAAATGGATAAGAAATCCTCAAACTCTCACAGAACTTTGCTCTAATTCACTTAGCGCAGGCCAAAGAGCGACCAAGTGTGCTGCATAGCACCCTAACACCGTACGATTTGTATTGCACCGCACCTTAATGAAGGCCTACCTGTGCTGATCTTCTTAGAGGTAGTTTATGGATGTTTTCAGTGATGGAACTTCTTGGGAAGTGAGGCATTCTTGTGACTAATTCCTTTATGGCATGTCACAACTTGTAATAAGGTTTGATGGGTCCTAGTAGTATCGATCCACAAGTTGGGGTTGATGTGCCCTAATGGATCTCATAGAAATTTTAGGGGCGAATGTTCGCCCTTTGGCGAAATTAAGGGGTTTTAAATTTTTAGTGGGCGAATATTTTGTATCATAGTACATTTTTACAAATCACCTCAAATAGCCCACCTTATTTTAAGGGAGAGGGTAAAAAAGGTAAATCTAGCCCTTGAAATTAGGAGTTACAACCTTCCATTCGCCCATTTTCAAGAATAGGTTTTATTTAAGTGAATCCTATGGGCCAAATACCATATTTATAAAAGAGGTATGGTAAATTAATAAAAATATAAATAAATGAGAAGTATGGTAAATAAATAAAACATTTTTTATATTTACTCCACAAGTCACCTTATTTACATGCAACGGTGTAAACAAATAAAAATATAAGTAAAGTGGCCCATTTTCAAGAATAGGTTTTATTTAAGTGAATCCTATGGGCCAAATACCATATTTATAAAAGAGGTATGGTAAATTAATAAAAATATAAATAAATGAGAAGTATGGTAAATAAATAAAACATTTTTATATTTACTCCACAAGTCACCTTATATACATGCAACGGTGTAAACAAATAAAAATATAAGTAAAGTGGAGGTATGGAAAATAAATAAAACGTCTTTTTATACTTACTCAAAAGGTATGGTAAATAAATAAAACCTCTTTTTATATTTAGTCCATAACCCTCGTTCTATTTATGAAGGCTCAAGAAAGAGGTTTTATTTAAGTGAATCCCATGGGCCAAATACCATATTTGTAAAAGAGGTATGGTAAATTAATAAAAATATAAATAAACGAGAACACTCAAAAAATGTATTATATTTAGGTGAAACCTATGGGAAAAATACTATGGGACAAATACCATGGACTAGATTGTTATTAATACCATGCAAAAAAAGTTTATTAACCCTAATATTAGTATTAATAAAAATAAAAATGGCACATGGTATTGACCCATGGTATTCACCAAAATGGCACATGGTATTGACCCATGGTATTCACCTGGAATGTAGCCTATTTAAATGGGGGAATTAAACTAGCATAGATCCATCTTTACTCTGGATCTACTAACCCCCCAGAAGTATCAAATATCGTGATATGCAAACTAGCATAGAGTGAAAAAATATTTGATCCCTCTCAAGGCTTGGTGGATATTAATTTTTATAAATTACTAATAGTAATTTTTAAGCTCCAGGTTTATGATAACCCATGGTAATACCAAGATCTTACAAGATTTTATAATTAAGTAAAATATTCGCCATGCCTAGTGAGAGATTCGCCAAAAAATTATATATTCATATTATATTATTGATAAAATCGCCCTCCATTTTTCCTATATACCATGGAGATTCGCCCATTTATTATACTTATAAATTTAGGGGGGGTTCTTAAAATTTTCCCTAATGGAATAGTAACAGTTTCCCCCTAAAGCATGAAGTCGTAAATATCTATGTCGAGTGAAATGCTTTATCACGAGGAGAGGAGGTTTCGAACGGAAGGTGACCTGCATCAATTACAATACATATATCATGATAATTTGATTTTCTCTCATGAACTAGCTGAGGGGGGCATACTCAAGCTCAGCTTATAAACTATCATTACATATACAAATATAGTCATATACAGATATAGACCGATGAATGTTGACCATAAATGTAAGGCCATTGTACATTTGATTTAGTACTCTTGAAAATATCATAGCTTGGGTGGATGAAACTAGATCCGGGGTCTTCAATCTCATCCAATCTTTCACTCAAGTACAAATCTAACCATGTGAATAGATGTTCTGAAGTCGAACATGGAAAGACATCGTCTAATTACCCGCTAATGATGTAAGTCATTAGCAGACGCGAGAGAAATCACTGATAATGATAATGATCCTCAAGGTAGTATAGTACATTTCACATGGTGTGAATAAATGATTTGATGTCGAACACCATACAAAGTCTTTCAGTCGAAGGCCATTGATGTCAACCTATCGCCAAAAGCGAGAAACCTGCCATTGATGTATGCAAGCTTCAAGGTTCTGAAGGGGTGTTTCTGAGTCAATTTCTTAGATGATGTGCTGAAGTAGACAAGAAGTGATTCATCGCAAGGGGGCCTTGTTGTATCCCTCATCTATGACATGAAATGAGGTAAATGGTTTTGGAGATGAAGAAATGACTCATAACACAAGGTTCAAGAATGGTGGCCATGAAAAATGAAGGATTACGGTATTGTAAAGGCTGAAGTTTGAACGGAATGACTTCTCTTGAAAATATAGATGGAATTGACCCAAAACCAAGTAATGGATGGTATGATAGACCAATGGTGTGATAACCATCAAGCAGATAACCCAACCGAAATAGTCACGGAGATGAAGTGAAAGTGTCATGTTCAAGAGCGACTTGCTACCATAAAGTTTTCTCGACTTTTTCCCTTTTTTCCCCAGTCATTGCTAACCAGTACCTCTTTATTTTTTATCAAGCTTGAGGAGCATAACATATGCTTGTTGTATAATTTCACCCTTCGGGCGAATCCGTTACTATTTGATGCTTTAATAAGTTTAACGACAAAGACAACTCAGTCCTTTTCATGTTTAAAGAGTTTGAAAAGGGATGAAAAGGAAACTCCATAAGTTATTTTTCATAAAATAATCTTTCAAGTCTGAAAAAGCGTAAAATAATGCAAGAGAGATGTCATTTCCAATCCTTTAACGAGCTAGAATAGATAAGCTCTCAACGATCATTTCATTTGTAGAGAGTCTGAAAAGGATTTTAAAGAGGACTCAAAGGGGGTTCCTTTTTCGTTTTTAACAAAGCTCGAAAAAGAGATAAAAGTTTTCTTTGTGGTCAAAGATGTTCAATTTACACTTAAGCACGTAAAATTCTGCTTTTAGTTGTTAAACTTGCTCAAAACTCCATCAAACAGGATTAAAAATACATGTTCATGGATAAAAATGAATAAAATCCAATGTTTACTCAATTAACATGCAAGAAATAAACAGAAAAACAAGTTTTATTATTCATTTTTACCATTTCACTTTTACCCTTTGACTTTGGTGCTCTGGAGCATTTTTCTACCTCAAAGTTCACTAGCTAATTGCGGGGGATTCGGTGGACCATTTCTCTTGTTGTCTAGACTAGGTAGGAGCTATCCCTGTTCTCTTCCATTTTATTCCATTTATTTTAAGTTTTAAGCAAAAAATTTTGGCTTTTGAGGACCCTATGGTTTCATTTTGCGCTCCCTGGACCAGCGCACCCTTTCAATATTGAAAGGTGCACTACATTGAATATACCTAGAAGGTAGTATGCATTGCAGTGCACTGTCTCTAATGGAAGGGTGTGATGGGTGAAAAGAACAAATTTTGACAGCTGTTTTCTCACAAATTTTCAACTGTTTTTTGCAAAAAAAGGATCCTAATTTGTCTAATGGTTGCATTTCAAACATTCATCGGATCAAAATGGTGATTATATGGAGAGAACGAGAGCACGAAGAACAAGACGTGATTGACCTAAATAATCAGGGAACAGTTGATGCCTTAAGGAATTGTGGGTTGCTGAAGTATTTTCGATTATCCAACATGCGACAACAAATTGAGCTTTTACAATACCTTGTTCATTCTTGGGATCCTACTGATCAAGTTTTTTTTATTAGGGGATAAATGATCCCCTTTACCATCGATGATATTTACTTTCTGACTAGACTGTAGAGGCGGGGTGTCCCCATCTCATTATCAGGATTTACCAGAGGAGGTGAATCACTGAGAGATTATATACGACAGTTCCGTGGGGAAGGAGCTCAACCTAGCAGAGATGGAAAGATTAATATCAGGGATTCTGATGATTTACCGTTGAGAACAATCATTTTTACCCTTGTCAAACTAGCTGGCAGCACAACTTTACACTTGGAAAATAGGTCATATATGCAGTGTACTTTAGAATGCATAGAGCCAAAGGTATTCAACTAGTGTGAGGTAGTTCTTTCATTCATGAAAGAACAACTGACCAAGGTAAATAATGGAAAGAAAAAAATTCTGGTCACGAGCCTATCTTGATTCCTTTTTCCTTGGAGAGAATCCTGGAACTCATGCAACCACAACACATCTCACTGGGAGTACCTGGATCTAGAGACCCATGGATGCAGAGGTGGGTAGATCTTATGGCTAGGAACGCTGGCCAGTCATTGATCTCATTTACCCCTGCTCTCTTTGAGTGGTTCAATCGTCAGGACATGACCTTCGCAAAATATCCATATTCAAGGATGGATTTCCATGGTGATCCAGATCTGATGTTACCGGTTGGGGCACAGTGGAGTGCTATTGGTAAATTGATTTGACCAAAGTGTTTTTTCTTTTAAAGTTTCTACCTTTTTTTGTGTTTTTTTTATTAAAATGGCCAAGACTAAACAAACATTTTTATATGCATGCAAATATTGGATCTGTTCAACCTATCGGACATCAAAAATAGGCAGGTGTGCCAGTATAGAGAGCTGTTGGGAGAGCAGTTCTCTGAGACTTTGATTTAGCAGAGACACTGGCCCAACTACAGGATCAAATAGAGGGTTTGACCCTAGGCATTCCGAATGTCCGGATTGAGGAGTTACCTATGCGATTGTAGCACCATACCATTGGCGTGCCGAGTTGTTGGATGAGACACCTACGCATGATAGCATAGGCTGTGACCTGTTATCATGAGCAACACTAGTTTACTTGGATAGTTTTTGTATACATTTTTGAGTTTTTTGGGTCAGATGACCGATTTTTTCTTGGACACAAACTATTTGTAAAAACTTATATACAACTATCTATTTGAATTTTAGAGTTTTATTATGGTTAGGTGATGTAATCCTATTCAAATAATGATGTGAATTGAAAATGTTTACTTTACATATGTCACAAATGTCTATTTAACACATAGTTCACTAGAGAGTCAGTTAATGTGTTTAGATTTTTGGAAATATGTTGGTATTGAATAAATTCAAAATACCTCTCCAAAATACGAACTCTAAGGAGCTTGCGATGAATTGCTGGGTTATGAACAATATATATGTTATTAAGTTGTAGTACGACAAGTTGCGAGTCTGGCCTAATGATGATTCAGCATATTCTAAGTGAAATGGCATTAGAGAGGATTTCAATAAACACGCTATACTCAGCGATATTGTTTGTTGATCGTCCAATACATATCCCTCTAAAACTCACTAACTCGCCACTTGGAGCAAAGATGGCCCATGCTGTAGAAGATAAATTATACATAATACGACTAGCTCCATCAGCATAACCAACAAGTGGTTCCAAAAAGTTTGACATTTGCAACAAAGTCGAAGTGGATTACCTAACCAAATAAAAACTCTAAAAGAAACACACACACAAATGCAATAAAAGCATATATATAGTGAGTTTTAATACACTCAACTAAGCATAGTAACGTTTAAGGTACAACCCATTCGGGGCTGTGATAATGGAATCCCATCAAAATCCACTAACTCGTAGGCACCTTTCGACAACACACATTTAACAATGTAAGGGCCCATCCAAAGCAGTTCAAATTTTCCTGTTCCGAGTTTATTAGAATCCTGATCGTAAAGCAAGACCAGATTACGTTCTAAGAAGACATGAGGCTTAACATTTTTATCATATTGTGCCTTGATGCGTTTCTTATGCCCCTCGTTAGCCAATGCAGCATCACAATGGGTTTCATCTACATGGATTAACTCCAAGGAACACGTTTCTTCCTCAGAAGTGTCAGGTAGCAGGTCAATTGCAAGTGTGAGAGATGATATTTCACATTGGATTGGTAAGACTGCTTCCAAACCATTCACCAATTGAAAAGGAATAAATCTGGTTGCATTTCTCACCGAGGTTCAATATTCCCACAAAGCCAAGTACATGATTAAATTCCAATTCCTTTTATGAACTCCAATCATTCTTTGCAACATGCGATTAAGGACTTTGTTGATAGCCTCAACTTGTCATTAGCTTGCAGGTAGTATTGAGTAGAATTGTCATGTGACAGTCCTAATTTGGCAGTTAATTCAACCATCATGTGATTGCAAAAATGCAACCCATGATATGTAACTATAGCTTGTGGTACACCAAACCTGGAAACCACATGGTTGAAAAAAAATAGAGTAGCCGTTTCACCACTGTTATTCAATGTTGGCATCCCCTCGGCCCATTTGGTTTATAATATACCCATACCCCCCGACCGAGGTGGGGTTACATGTCATAAAGTTAATGCCCCATTTTGTGAAGGGGCCAACAAATAGAACTAGATGTAGTGGTGCAGGTGGTAATCTGGTTTTATGGTCAAATATCTAGTAAGCATGGCAACTTCTGAGAGCAAGAATGCAATCTTTGAATATGGTTAGTTAGAAGTAACCAGCACGTAGAATTTTTTGTGCAGTTTCATAACTTGATAAATGCTCCTCACAAGCACCTGAATGACACTCATTGAAAGCTTTTTTGGCCTCCTCATGAGTAAGGCACCTACGTAAGATCATATCAACACAATGATGATAAAGTGTATAACCAAAGATCAGATAATCTTTGGCTTGGTATCGAGTATGTCGCTATTCAGAACGAGAGATATTAGGCCGAAAAGCTTGGGTCTAGAGATATACCAATATATCTCCATACCATGGATCACTTGATGAGATTAGAAATAGAGACTCATCCAAGATTGATGCTTTGGATGTTAAATCATTGGAGGATGAGGGAAGATCGCAAAGTAACTCGGAAGAGACAAGAGATTTCTTTGATTTAGATTTTATGAATTCCAAATCAAACTCCTACAAGATAACTATCGATTTAGAATATTTGTCCCCCAGCAATTGACGTGACAAGATGTATGTCATAGCGTTGCAATCTAATACAATGGTAGTTTTGTGAACAAGGATGTAATGACAAAATATTTGCACAGCTTGAATGGCTGACAAGGCTAACTTTTTGACATATGAATAATTACTTTCTGTATCGTTGAGATTATGACTCAAATAGTAAATAGGATGTTCAGTTCCACTTTCTTTTTGAACTAAAACCATACCAATGGTTGTATCTACAGCAGCGAGATACAGGGAAAATTATTTTTGATAGTCCAGGGCATACATTAATGATGCTCTAATCAGGGAATCTTTGAGAGCATCAAAAGAAGCTTGCGCAACTTTTTCCCAATGGAAGGGTACCCCTTTCTTCAATAGACATGTATAACCTTTAGCTAATTCAACGTAGCTTGGAATGAACCTCCTCAAAAAGGTTGCCTTCCCTTGAAGTCTCTGTATCTATAACAAGTTTGAAGGTGGAGGCAAGTCAAGGATTACCTTAACCTTAATGGGATCGAATTTAATTCCATATTTTGAAACTACGAATCCAAGAAATCAAACAGAGCGAACACAGGACACACATTTATGCGGATTGAGTTGTATCTTGTAGTGTTGACATCGTAAGAATATTTATCTCAAATGTTGCGGGTGATCAATTCGTTTTTGCGAATGAGCAGGTAAATCATCAAGATAAGGTTGAAAAATGTGTTTGATATCATAGAAGACATAATTCATTGCCCTCTGAAATGTAGCCCCTACATTCTTCAAACCAAAAGGTAGCTTTTGATATGTGAATGTGCCCCAGTCTCGTGGAGGGATATTGATTTGATTGTAGCCAGAAAATCCATCCATGAATGAAAGGATTTCACATTCGGTAAATTCGTCAATAATCTAGTCAATAAAAGGTGTAGGATAATTGTCCTTTGGACATGCTTGGTTTACATCCCTATAATCAATGTAGACTCAAATTTTCCCTTGTTTTTCATGACTAGAACAATATTAAATGCCCAATCAGTAAGAGGTATAGGGAAAATGAATCCAGCATGCAAAATTTTTTCAACCTCTAATTTAATAGTAGTGACTTTCTTAGGATGAACAGGTCGAAGCAGTTGTCGTACTGGTTTGACAACAGGGTACATTTTAATCTCATGAAATTCACCACTTGCTACCATAAAGTTGGATGAACACCATAAATGAAAGGTCATAACATGATTCGATGGGTCTTCTCCAGGATTTCCATTAAACTTTGGAATATCAGATGGTAACTTATGCAGAATTACTAGCTGCCAAGGTGCATATGTGATTGGATCATTAGTGAGTCGATTTAAATCTAGTAATTCTAAAGTTGCTACGAATGGCAACTATCGATTCAAGTCATGTTGAGCATACCCAGGATATGATGGAATTGCCTGTGCAATAGGTCTTTGCATAGCAGCATAGGGCATCTGCATTTGGTAACCTTGGTATTGTTGTTGAACAAAACCAGTATAAGGTGGTTGTTGATAACCAGATTGAAATTGTGGTTGTCCATAACCTGCAAAGCCTTGTTTCCCAGGACCTTGGTCAGCTTGATATTTACCAAAACCAAGTTGAACTTGTGAACCATGTCCAAACTGAGGTTGGAACTGTTGGAATTGGGGTTGTTGGAATTTTGGCAGCCACGATTGTTGAGACAACTGTTGCTGCCCAGCAATGAAAGGTTGACCAAGTTGTGGATCAACTATACCGGTGTAAGCCTGGGTCAATCCAAATAAAGGTATATTAACCTAAGGTTGTTGCTGAGCTCTAGAAACAAGTGGTTGTTGTATAAAAACATGAGAAACTTGAACCTCTTGACTTCAATCTTGTGGTTGCAATGAAGAAGGATCAGTTTGTACCGGTTGAGATACAATTGTTTGAGCTTGTGACTGTGGCACAGTAGTAATAATAGGCGTAGTATAAATATTTAACACAATTTGCATTGGTTGTATTGGATACACAAGCCTTGGTTTAGTTGGAAATATTGGTTTCCATTGACAAACTCTAATTCCAGTTTGACTTGAATATTGTGGGAAATTACCATATGGTTGTCCTCCAGAATAAGGAGGATACGGTGAATAGGCATATTTCTCTCCATTTTGGCAATCTAGTATTTAATGGATACACAAGCCTTTGATGACTAGATTTCCCAGCATGATACTCATGTGCAAGATCAAACTGTTGAGTTCCCATTAGAGAAGAACCAGGTAGAATTCTGGTTGAGGACATGGGTGATGACCATGGGGCAGAAAAAACCCTTGAGTGGGTTCTTGATAATGATTCGTAACCAATCGAGATGGACGATTCACCATACAAGTGCGACTCAGGTGTGGTAGAAAACATCGAAGGAGTTACAACAGAATATTTCGCTACAGCTGCATCAAATGATACATTCTTGGATGTTAACGGTTGTTTAGCCATAGTTAGTTGGCCAAAAAGTTGTGCTAAATGGGTACTTGAAAGGTAGCAGGATCAGATGAAGCAAAGTAATCAGGAGTAGTAGGATAAATATTAAGCCCAGTTCCAAAGTGAAATGGCGTTCCAGGTGTGGAATATTCTACTAATTCCTCCTCTATGGAAATCAAATCAGGTGGAAGAACTTGACCATTAGGTCCATAAAAGATTTCTGGTGTTGATGAAAGTGTAGTTTCAATAGTAACTGATGTCTGAGGGGTAACAACTTCTGAATGTTCAATTCGAAGTCCAAATTTTCTAGTAAATGAACAACAGTTTCAAAGGGAGGTTCTTGAACAACTTCAGGTTCAAATGTAACTTCTAATGGAACTGGGATAGATTCTAGGCGGACTCTTGGTTGAGCTGTTTCAAGTTCAGAAGCACTTTCTTGTTGAACAATTTCAAGTTGAGTATCAACTTGTTGTTGGACAACTTCGGATACTATTACAGTAGGATCAGTGCTAATGTCCTCAAGTAATTGTGAAAGTTCTTCTTTAGGAATGGATGTACCAGAAATAGTTGGAGTAACTAGAGTCTCTGTAGCTACTAAAAAAAATGTTTCAGGTAACCCAGATGAATAACTAGGAGTTATTAATGTACTAGACTCAGTTAAATGAGACCGACTTGTCTAAATTGGCATTGCTTTGGGAGGCAAAGGCAGTTGACTCGTTGTTCTCCATGAACGTTGGGGTTTGGGTTGATTTTCCTCCACGATTGCTGATTAACTTTACCAACTTAAAATCAACTAAGGAATGAGGATGTTATTCGTGGCCAATTAATTTTTACGACATTGGAACAAAACTTCATTTTTTCACTTTTAAAGAGTCGAGAAAAAACAAAAGATGAGTCTAGTTTCCTTTGATTTTTAATGAGCCTGAAAGGACAAGTGCTCAGATGATCCTTTTACTTTTAACGAGTTGAATAGGAATGAAAGTGATTGCTCTAGAGATTCTATACAAGAGGGTTTACCAGAAAAATCACAAAACTACAATATACACCTTGGCGATAAATGAAAGAGAAATGACCAAGGACTTTACGTACGACAATCAATCTTCTCGAATGCTATGTTCAGTGCATTGCGATCGGTAAGATAGCAGACTCGGCTTCCTAGGGATAAAGGATTTCAACCTATTGGGGTCTCCTAACTATACTTGACAGTACAGGGAGCACAAGTCCCTACTAGCACTTATCAAATCAGAAAGGAGGAATCACCCAACCTCCAGTGAAAACAACAGCCACTAGGTTTAAAGACGCCGTAACATGTATCTAGCCTAGACCTCTAGATGTTTTTCATTAAGTTCCAATGTGTTGTTAGATACATTGATGTTCATTTTAAGTTGATCTTGCTTTTTCCTTTCAAGCTCACCATGTGATGTATTCTGAAATTCTTAAGAATGAAACTAGAATGAGAAGCACTCTTTCCATTTAATTTCAGCAATGAAAATCCTAGCTATGAGGGATAGAGCATACAAGTACTTTTTGAACAAGCAACAAAGAGAACAAACTAATGCAATTCCCTAAACCATTCCTTTTAAACACACAAAATCAAGCTCTAAAATGCAAATTGCATGTATTTCTTTTCAATTTCCCTTAATGTGAATGATTCAAAAAGGAAAACTAATGCACAAATGATTGATAACTTTTTTCATAAAGAATGACGATTTGTGACAATTTCTTTTAAAAGGGAAAGGAAGCCTGTATGGAACTTTCAATTTTAAAGAAATGAATATTTTCAATGATTTAAATGAAAATACAAATCAAATGCACAAATAAATCAATCGATTATTTATGAAGGAAGACTTTATGACACTTCAATTTTTCGAAGAAAATGACGATTTTATGACACTTTTCTATCGACGAAACAATCATTCAAAACTACCTTTTGACACTAGATTGTAAATGATAAAAAAAATAAATTAAAAACATCCAACAATCTAGTCTAAGTAGGGCCAAATTAAGGAGATGAAAACTAACTTCAGAGACAAAACATCTTTGACATTCAGCAACTCATTGAAATAGGAGAAAATTGGCAAAAACCTTTAGTTCCTAGATGGGAAACTGACCCTCAAGGGATCAACACAGGTTGCAGTTAGAGACAGTGCACTGAATCACTTTGTACCTATGCGAGAAGTGCACTGCAACGTAGGCAGCAATTAGAGACAGTGCGTTGATGACAATGAGCAATTCTAAAGGCAATTTTGGCACAGCTTCGACTCAATTTTCAATGTAGAAGGATTGAAATTCAATGAACGACCACAACTATAGTACGTAGAAATGTCTTAAGAGGCTGATAAGCTTCTAGGATGGATAATCTGTCCCCAGTGGAGTCGCCAATTTGTTTCGGGAATATTTAGTGTTCTTGGACAAATGCCTAACCCTTTAGATCTAGCAGCATGTCTAGAAACAAAAGACAAAGCAATCTCAACCTTTTCTATAATCAACAGATAAAACAAGAGAGAAGAGAAACCTACTTGTATTTTCCGCTAGCTCCTTGTCTCCCTTGACCGACTTTACTGCTCCTTTCCATACTTAAGCTGCTTGGAAAGTACCTGCAAAATCACAGAAAACAAAAACCCATCAAGGCAAATGATAATGATCTATTGTTTATAAATAACATGGAATCGAAAACATGCTATACATATGAAAGCATTAACATGTAACACAAGCATAAGGAAAATGTCTTCAAAACTTTATTGATAAGAGGAAAGATTACAACCCATATGAGCTCGATCCACTGTCATCCTTCCAATTCAATTCTTCGTCACCTCATGAAAAGCATGACACTCCTACACTATCATAATAGTTGCAATCAATTCTAATATCATATCATGAGCATCTCCTTACAACTCAATATTTTTGAACCCTTGATCCCTTAGATGAGTGATCTATTTATAGGTGAGTGAAGGAGGTTATGCCATCAATGGTGATGATGAATGACTTTCTAAATTTAGAAATCAGTTCCATAGAAGAAGGGATAGGGGATTGATATTTTCTAATTCGCTTTCTCATCCAAAAGTGAACTCAAAGGTGAAGGTGGCATTTGAGAAGCTTCTAGAGGCTTCCAATGGATAAGGAATCTTCAAACTCTTATGGAACTTTGCTCAAATTCGCTCAGCACAGGCCAAAGAGGGACCAAGTGTGATGTATAGAACCCTAATAGTGTATGATTTGTATTGCAGTGCACCTTAATGAAGGCCTACATGTGCTGATCTTCTTAGAGGTAGTTTTTCGATGTTTTCATTTATGGAACTTCTTGGGAAGTGAGGCATTCTAGTGACTAACTTCTTTAGGGCATGTAACAACTTGTACTAGGGTTTGATGGGTCCTAGTAGTATCAATCCATAAGTTGGGGTTGATGTGCCCAAATGGACGTATAACATCTCATGATTTTTTTTTCTTATATATATGTTGAAACAAGGATGGGGTGGTAGACCCAAAGATTCTGGGCAAAGCTACCCATGGTTTTGTGCATGAGTTTTGCACATTGTTTTGGGCATGATGGTTTTCTTGCCATGGTATTTTGTAGATATGGTCAAGGGAACTATGA
Source organism: Pinus tabuliformis (assembly GCA_031772625.1). Taxonomy (NCBI): domain Eukaryota; kingdom Viridiplantae; phylum Streptophyta; class Pinopsida; order Pinales; family Pinaceae; genus Pinus; species Pinus tabuliformis. The sequence continues at coordinate 743,715,001 of CM062812.1, read as the reverse complement.
TTATGTTCTAGTACAGGGATAATGGATTGGTGTTTATGAATCCTTCGACATTTATATCTATGTATTGTAACATTGAAAGAAATATAATGAAAAATAATTCTGGTAGTCGCGATTTTGGGATCTAGTGGAAAATATCTATGTATTTGTTTTATGTTCTCATCATTGTATATACCTTTTTTTTGAGAATTTGTTTGTAGGTAATTGTTGTACAAGGTTGAAACCTACAAGAAGAAATACTATTAACGGTTAATTTGAGATTAGGATATCATCAAGTATCCCTAAAAGAAGAGGACATTTATAAGACTTCTTTCCAGACTAGGTATGAGCATTATGAGTTTTTTGTGGTCACTTTTTGTTTGACTAGTTCTCCAACAATTTTCATGTGTTTGATGAATAGTGTGTTGTGTCCTTATATGGACAAGTTTATGATAATATTAATTGATGATATATTGATATATTCCAAGAATGAGGAAGAGCATGCAGAACACCTGGCAACATTGTTGATATTTCTAAAAGAGCATCAGTTATATGCCAAGATTAGTAAGTTTGGTTTCTTTGAGAAAGAAGTTCATTACTTGGCAAATGTCATTTCCAGGGAAAGCATAGAAGTGGATCCAAAAAATATCAGAGCCATCATGGAATGGGAAAATCCTGGGAATGTGGATGAGGTTAGGTCATTCATGGGGTTAGCATGTTATTAGAGGAGGTTCATTGGAAAATTCTCCAAGATTTCCTATCCTATTACCTCATCACAGTGGAAAGGAAAAATGTTTCAATGATCAAAGAAATGTGCAATTAGTTTTGAGCAGTTGATGCAATTGATTACAAATGCTCTAGTTTTAAAGATTGAAAATCCAGATAAAGAGTTAGTGGTATGTACAAATTCTTGCAAGAGAGGACTTGGTGGGGTCCTAATGCATAAAAGATAGAGTGGTATGCTACCAGTTAAGGAAACTAAATGAGAACGAGTAGAACTATGTGACTCATGATCTTAAGTAAGTAGCTATTATCCATGACTTGAAGATGTGGAGACACTCTCTCTATGATAATAGCTACTTACTTAAGATCATATTGGGATAAGATACTTGTTTTACCAAGCTAATACGAATTCCAGGAAATATAGATTGTTAGCTATGCTCAGTGAATTTAACTTCGAGATCAGGTACATTAAGGGTAAGGAGAACATGGTTGCATATGATCTTAGTAGAAGAGTGTATGTAAATCACATTGCAACTATGAGTTCATATGCAATAGACTTGGGCATGTGTTATATTCTTTCCATGACTAGCCCCCCTTGTTAGGGGGTTTACAAGAGGACAACAATCCCGTTGCACAAGGTCTGGGGCAGTGCCCCTAGATTTTTGTTTCCTATACATATGTGGACCCAAGGATGGGGGGTGGACACAAAGATGGTGGGAAAACCTACCCATGGTTTTGTTCATGGGTTTTGCACATGGTTTTGGGCATGAAGATTTTCTGCCCATGATATTTTATAGATATGGTAAATAGAACTATGATTACATTCTATGTTATGAAACCAGCTCAAGAAAAGATAGAAAAGATAGATCAACGCCTTAGAATTCAGCCTCTTCGAGGGGGCAACCTCCTTTACATTACATAAATGAACAATTCTTGGATAATAAAAATGACAAAACTTCCTTTATATATATAGGAGTCTAAGGAGTCACAATATAATCCAGCCTACCTAACAATAATAATATAAAGCCACAAAAATAACAATAGAGGGATTCTATGGGGCACAGAAGTAACAACATGGGGTAATAGGGGCACAACAATATAAATAAGGGGTATAAATACAATATTAATGGGGTAATCACTAGTATTATAGGGACCCAACATGCCCCTCTCCTTCAAAAAAGTGTTGTCCTCAATTCTTGAGTAGTTCTGGTTACTTCTGCATAAAATTCTCATCCTCCCATGTGGAATCTTCAGCGGATAAGTTCTTCCACTTGATAAGATACTCTAAAATTGATCGATTTCGTAGCTGTCGAGTTCTTCTTTCTGTGACTGCTTCCGGTTCCAATATTGTTTTTCCTTCCTCATCAAGTTCTAGCAATATTGTTTGCACTGGGAGCTTGTCACCTATAACCTTCTTTAAACATGAAACATGGAAAACTGGGTGCAATCGAGAAGCTGCAGGAAGCTCCAATTTGTATGCCATAGTACTAATCTTTTTCAACACCTTGTACGGACCATAATACTTTGGTGATAATTCATTATCCTTCTTAGCTTGCTTTAGGGACATTTGCTTATATGGTTGTAGCCGTAGGAATACCCAATCACCTACATCAAAACTTCTTTCACTGCGATGTTGATCTGCCTGTTGTTTCATTCTATTTTGTGCCAACACGAGGCTATCCTTTAAGAGTTGGAGGACTTTTTGTTGATGTTCGATGTGATGTTCCACTGCTTGAACTTTAGAATTTTCTCTTAAATAAGATGTGATGGATGGTGGTTAATACCCATAAAGTGCCATAAATGGGGTCACTTTTGTTGTTGTATGGAAGGAAGTGTTATACCACCATTCATCAAGAGGCAACCATTTGACCCATTGTGTTTGTTTATGATATACAAAGAAATGAAGATATCCTTCCAAACATTTGTTTACTATCTCAGTTTGCCCATGAGATTGAGGATGATAAGATGAGCTATGAGCTAACTGAGTACCAAGACAAGAAAATAATTCTGTCCAAAAATTTCCAGTGAAAATGGGATCTCTGTCACTTACAATAATCTTTGGGTTTCCATGTAGCTTTTGAATTGTTTCCATAAATGCAGTAGAAACTGTACTGGCTTTAAATGGATGTGATAATGCACAAAAATGTGCATACTTGGTAAGTCTGTCAACTACCACCATGATGACACTCTTTCCCTCAGATTTGGGTATACCTGTGATAAAATCCATTGAAACCTCCTCCCAACATTGGCTTGGAATGGATAAAGGTTGTAATAGATCCGGTGTCTTAATTGTTTCAACTTTATTTTGTTGGCAAACCAAACATTCCGCCACAAACTTTTGAATATCTGATTTAAGGCCATCCCAACAAAATTCCTTCTTAACCCTGTGGTCAGTTTTTAAAAATCCTGAGTGCCCTCCTAAGGGAGAAGTGTGCAATTCCATAAGAATCTTTTGTTTTAGCTGGGAATTCTTACAGAGGTATAAGCAATCTTTGTACCATAATGAATCATTTTGCCAGCTAAATGCATCAGACGTACTAGAATCTTGTTGTAGATTTCGAATAAGTGCCCACACTTCTTCATCATTCTTCCATTCCTCACTTGCTTCGTTTATCCAATCTGGTTGGATAATAGAAATGGTGCACAACAATGCTTCCACATCCTCATCCTTTCTTGAGAGTGCATCTGCCACCACATTTTGCTTCCCTTTTTTGCAGATGATTTCAAAGTCATAACCCAACATCTTTGTGACCCACTTTTGTTGCTCTTCAGAGGATAATCTTTGTTCTAAAAAGTATTTAAGGCTATCATGATCTGTTTTTACCTTGAAGTGTCTTCCCATTAGGTAGGGTCGCCATTTCTTAAGTGCATGGAGTATTGCCAACATTTCCTTCTCATAAATAGCTTTGCTTAAAAACTTTCCCTTGATTGGACGACTTTCAAAAGCAATGGGTCTTTCATCTTGCATTAGAACAACAACAATTCCATTTCCTGAAGCATCACATTCCACAATAAAGGTTTTTGTGAAGTCCGGTGTAGCTAAGACCGGTGCTTGGCACATTGCCTCTTTAAGATGTTCAAAGACCTTTGTTGCTTCCGGAGTCCATGAAAATTCATCTTTCTTCAATAATGTTGTTAGAGGTGCTGCTATTCTCCCATAATTCTTAACAAACTTGCGATAATACCCTGTCAACCCAAGAAATCCTCGCAGATGCTTTATGGATGTGGGGATTTTCCATTCCTTAATGGCTTTAATTTTGCTAGGGTCTACCTTAAGTCCTTCATGAGATACAATATGACCCAAATATTCCACCTCCTGGACTCCAAAGACACATTTGGATCTTTTTGCATATAATTGTTTCTCCTCCAATAGTTGTAACACCCTGTCAACATGTTCAGCATGATCCTTCCAAGACTTGCTGTAGATTAGCATATCATCAAAAAATACTAACACAAATTTTCTAAGGAATGGTTTGAAAATTGAATTCATCAAACCTTCAAATGTTGAAGGTGCATTAGTAAGACCAAAAGGCATGACCAAAAATTCATAATGACCCTCATGAATTCTAAATGCCGTTTTCGGAATGTCTTCAATCTTCATTCTGATTTGATGATATCTCGAACGAAGATCAAACTTGGTGAAGTAAATTGATCCATGCAATTCATCCAGTAATTCATCAATGACAGGAATGGGGAACTTATCTTTAATAGTGAGCTTGTTGAGCTCCCTATAATCCGGACACATGCGCCATGATCCATCCTTCTTGTGCACCAATACGGCTTGATGTTTGGAGGAACACTTCCTGGAATCAGACGAATAGCATGATCATGATCACGCATAGGTGGGAGAGCTTTGGGAGTCTCAAATACCTTGGAATGATTGTCCAGGAATTTTTGGAGATCTGGAGAAATAGATGATTCCGATGTGGAAACATCTAGCGAACATAATTGTACAATTACACCTCTTTGCTCCTTTTTTAGAAGCTTTGTCATACCATTAGAGCTGATTATCTTTCCTGGTTTCCCTACAATACCCCTTAATTCAATTTCCTTTCCTTCCATATAAAATTTGATGAAAAGTTCTTGAAAATTAAAAGCTATTGTACCCAAGGATTGTAGCCATTGGACTCCTAGTACAACATCAGCACCTCCCATTGAAACGGAAAGCATTGGGCTAGTCAATACATATTCTACCATGGATAGCTTGGTATTATGACACCTTCGAGAGCAATTTATTGTTCCTCCATTTGCAATCATCACTTGACACTCTGGTTCTGGATATAGAAAGAAATTCAATTCTTTTGCTACCCTACAATGAATAAAATTGTGGGTGCTTCCTGAATCAATCAACACTATTACCTTTTTCTTCTTGATTTGTCCTTCTATCTTGATGGTTTGAGGAGTGGTAATTCCCGCCAATGCATTACAAGATATGGTCGGATTTATGTGTTCTTCATCTAGGCTTTGTTCCTAGAGTATATCTTCTTCTTTTGACCTTCCTTGCTCCTTTTCTTCTTCCTCTTCACAATCTATGTAGAATAATTTCTTCTCAGCACACTTATGACCTTTAGAGTATTTGCTATCACAACTGTAACAAAGCCCTTTTGCTCTTTTTTCTTCCAATTGTTGTGGTGTCAACCTTATAGGTTGTGGAAGACTCGGGGCAACAACACTTCTGTCTTTATGGTTGTGAGTGGTATGCTTCCTGATTGCCATAATTTTGCTTTCCATTTTTCTTGCTAACCTGAATGCCTTCTCTAATGAATCAAGTTCCCAAAGGCGAACATCATGTTGGATATTATCCTTTAAAGACCCTATGAACACATCAACCCTATGCTCCTTTGGAATATCTTTTACCCTTATGTTCAATTTTTGGAATTCCTCAATGTGCTCCATTACTGAATCCTTTTGTTTGAGACTTATCAATTGGCTAAAAAGAGTGTTGCTTTTTGTATCTTCATAATGTGCTATCAATTCTTCCGTAAAAATTGCCCTAGTGATAATTTTTTTACGAGAGCAAAGCCATTGATACCATACAAACTGATTTGGTTCCAAATATACAGTTGCCATACGTACCTTTTGTGTGTTTTGCACATTATTGAGATCGAAGAACTGCTCCATCTGTAATATCCATGTGGCGATATCCTTGCCATCAAACTTCCTCATATCGATTTTTGGAATATGGTGGGTCTTCAATCCAACATGAACATCTATGGAATCATGATTAACATTAATTTTGTTCACATCATGAGTTTCCTTTACAACCTTTTCACCATTGGTAAGTATTTCTTGTAGAAAATTTGTCAAATCTGTCTTCATGTCCCTCTTCAAATCTATCTTCGAATCATCCATCTTAGCTTCCATGCCCTTTATCTTAGATTCCACACCATTTATCTTCGATTCCACGCCATTTATCTTAGATTCCATGCCACTTATCTTAGCTTCTGTTAGCTTTTGTGAGCGTGACATTTGTTGCACTTGTTCTTGTAATTTTGATATATCATGTAGCATTTCTTCCTCTTCTTCATGAGTCATGCTAGAGCTTTCAGGTTCCTTACTAGGTTTTTGTATTTTCTTTCCTCAGGGCATCAGTTACTGATAATAATGCTTTACTATGCCCTTTGAATTCCGTTAAACCAAGCTTACACAAAAATGTAAAAAAAACTACACACCTTTTTTCACTTTATAGAAGCCTGATATTGAATCTAATGTATCTCTGTAATTTCAGATCATCTAGTTCTGAAATTGTGACTTGTATTAGCCTTCTGTGTCCTCTTTCCAATGCCACAAGTCTGACCCAAATTGGATTCTCCAAGGAAGCGTTATGTGAAATCTCCCACAATGACTTGCTTTTAGACTAGTTCAGTAGAGCGAACTTGTACGACGTGCCACGAGTCACTGTTTCAACCTTTGAATCTGAAACACGCTTACAAGAAACTACAGTCTGTCCTCTTTCTGTACCTTCTGATGAAATTTCAATCCGATCCCCAGAGAGAAAGTTATGACAATTTTCCCCAGGTCACCTGTTTTGAATGTAATTCAAGAGTCTGCAAAAAGACCAACTTCCTGACATCATATCTCCGCCAATATCGCGCGAAAAGCTCTGAAATTCGGACCCAAGGTTCAGCGCAACTTCTTCTAAAATGGGTTTTGTTTGCAACTTCTGAAACGTCACAGAAAAAAGTTATAGCGAAAATGCCACGATGACCTGTTTGGAGCAGCAAAACCCTAGAATCCAAAGCTCTGATACCAAATGTTATGAAACCAGCTCAAGAAAAGATAGAAAAGATAGATCAACGCCTTAGAATTCAGCCTCTTCGAGGGGGAAACCTCCTTTACATTACATAAATGAACAATTCTTGGATGATACAAATGACAAAACCTCCTTTCTATATATAGGAGTCTACGGAGTCACAATATAATCCAGCCGACCTAACAATAATAATATAAAGCCACAAAAATAACAATAGAGGGATTCTATGGGGCACAGAAATAAAAACATGGGGGTAATAGGGGCACAACAATATAAATAAGGGGCATAACTACAATAGTAATGGGGTAATCACTAGTATTATAGGGACCCAACATTCTAATACCAGGTGAATGGACTGGGGTGTATGAATGCTTTGATATGTATATATATATGTATTGTAACATTGAAAGAATGAAAAATCAATCTTGTAGTTTTGATTTTGGGATCTAGGGGGAAACCTCTGTAAATTTGTTTTATTTTCTCACCATTGTATATTTTTCGTTTTAAGAATTCATTTGCAAGTAATTGTTGTAAGGCTTAAAACCTATAAAAAATAGTATTCTTGATGATTGATTTGAGATTAGGATATCATCAGGTACACATCAAAGAAGAGGACATTTACAAGATTGTTTTCTAGACCAGGTATGGGCATTGTCAGTTTTTTGTGGTTCCTTTTGGTTTCACTAATGTTCCAACTATTTTCATGTGTTTGATGAATAGTGTGTTACATCCATGTCTAGACAAGTTTGTGAGAGTATTCATTGATGATATATTGAGATATTCTAAGAATGAGGAAAATCATGAAAAACACTTCGAAATAGTGTTGATATTGCTAAGAGAGGATCAGTTGTCTATCAATATTAGTAAGTGTAATTTCTATCAGAAATAAGTTCATTACTCGAGACATGTCGTTTTCGAGGAAAGCATGGCAATGGATGAAGAAAAGATCAGATCCATCATGGAGTGGGCAACTCCCAGGAATGTGGATGATGTTATATCATTCGTGGAGTTAGCAGCTTATTACTAGATGTTCATTAGGAATTTCTCATGGATTTCCTATCCTATTACCTCATTGCAACAAAAAGGAAAGTAGTTTGAATGTTCAAAGTGTTATAGCACCATTTACGGCTCTTAGTAGATCTGATGCTTTGGCTATGTCCTAGGGAATCCCTTCCTTTCTAGAATTGGTCCAAAATCTAAAAAACAATGTTTTATTTCCTATACACTACTTTTCCCTATGTTAAAAGCATGTACAAGTGACTCAACATATACCCAACCCGCGTATATGTGTTAAAGCACTTAAAAATAATAAATATCCTTAATTTCAGGTAGAGTTTACGAGTTTTACCTGTTACTCACTTACTGTAGCCCGTGGCTCAACTATTTCCCAATTGAAAAAACTAATTTGGAGAGCTATAAATAAACCTCCATGGGAATGCCTAAGGGAAGAAGAGATGAGATATTGATATTATAGTTGATCGATCCATGATCAAGTCTAAAGAAATCCCTATGCCTCCACTCCCCAAGCTTTATGAAACTCGTGTTTCCTTGATGGAGGAAGATTGTTGAGGTTGGGATAGGACGGATCCAGAGGACTGTTTTGCTTGGAGTTGGAGGATGACTCAGGTTGTAGTTTTCCACCTTTCTTGTAGCTTACATCAATAAAGAAATGCTATTCTGTTCTTGATATTGATCGTGTTTATGCATTGATCCATGTTGTGGTTTGTTTATAAATCTTATATTAATGAGTAATTGCTCATTTTCTTATATGATCTAACATATATATCATGAATATGATTTATGTTACTACTATTGTATATGCTTTACTTGGTTGAACCCTATGGGATCTACCGAAATGTAGGATATTCGGGTAAGGTCACTTCTTCCCAGTTTAGTAGTATAAGCATTTAAATTGTTTGTCTTATCATTTCTTGCTACTATTTTCCCTCTGCTATGTTGTGGTTTTCAACCCAAAATCCTAGGGTGTTCCCACCCACAACACAAAGGAATGTGAAGCTAGTTTTGAGAAGTTGAAGCAATTTCTTACAAATTCTCTAGTTTCAAAGATTGTAGATCCATATAAAGTGTTCATGGTATGTATAGATTATTGCAAGAGAGGACTTGGTGGATTCTAATGCAATAAGGACTGATGGTATGCTATGAGTCATGGAAGCTAAATGAGCACAAGTAGAACTATGTGACTAATGATTTCAAGTAAGAAACTATCATCCATGCCTTGAAGATGTGGAGACATTATCTTCTTGACAGGAGGTTCATTTCAATGAGTGACAAAAGTGGGATAAGTTACTTTTTTGACCAACCTGATATGAATTCTATGAATTATAAGAAATATAGATTGTTAGTTATTCTTAGTGAATTTGACTTCCAGATCAGGTATATTTAGGGTAAGGAGAGCATGATTGCATATGTTTTTATCAGAAGAGTCATTACAGATATGATTCTATATGGGATAGACTTGCAAGAGTGGATCTTGCAGGCAGCAGAGCGAGATAACAAGTACCGACAACTTAAGAATAGGTTACAACAATATAGTACATGTGATCAACATGTAGATTATCATCTCATAGTAGATGGATCAGCAAGATTTAGGGATAGGATCTATGTGTGGTACAACAGTGAGCTCAAGAAGCTTATCTTGATGGAATTTCATGTCAAGTCATATTTTGATCACCTAGGATATTAAAAGACTTTGATAATTGTGAAGAAGTTATACTATTGGCCATATCTAAAGAAAAAGATGGCTAATTTTTTCACTAGGTGTTTGTATTATTAACATGTAAAAGTAGATTGCATGCATACAGGTGGTTTATTGCATCTCATTCTAATTCCAGAGTGGAAATGGGCAATAATTTCCATGGATTTCATTAGATTCTTATCCAATACATCTAGAAAACATGATTACATCATGGTTTCGATTGACGTATTGACAAAGGTATCTCACTTCATTCCAGTGAAGTCTACTAATTTAGCTAGTGAGGTAGCTTAGGTCTTCATCAAGGAGATAGTGAGATTGCATGGTGTTCCTAAGAAGATTGTATGAAACAGAGATACAAAGTTCAATTCTAAGTTTTGGAAGGAGTTGTTTGCAAGTCGAGGACAAAGTTGGCTTTCATTATAACCTACCATTCACAAAAATATGGACAAACAGAGAGGGTCAACAATATTCTTGAGGACATGTTGAGGATGTACACCATGCATTAACAACAAAGGTGGGAAGAGTATCTTCCACTTATAGATTTTGCATACAATAATGGATATCAGGAATTATTGAAGATGAGTCCATTTGACGCACTTTATGAGAAGATTTGTAATGTTGTCATATCAACTAGAGTGATCCAGTGAACTCAGTGTTGATTGTATCGAATATGTTAATTGAGATGCAAAAATAAATGTAGGTTATTAAGAGGATTTTGAATGCAACATAGGATAGTAAAAAGAGCTACGCAGATCAACACAATGTATTTAAGGAGTTTTTGGTTGGAGAACATGTGTACTTAATCCTCAAGCCCAAGAGGAGATCCTTGAGGATTGGATCATGTGCCAAGATGGCACCTCAATATTGCTCACCTTTTGAGATCCTTAAGAGGACTAGACTAGTGGCCTACAAACTTGCACTACCTCCAAGAGTGAAAGTCCATGATGTTTTCCATGTTTCGTTGATTAAGAAGTATGTGAAAGATGTTGATCATACAATTGACTGGTTTGTATTCTAGGTGGAAATAGAGGGGGAATTCCATCCAGAACCACAATGCATATTGTAGTGGAAGCACTCATGCTATGGAACATAGAAATTGAGCAAGTTAAAGTGGAGTGGAAGTACTTTGGCCTTGATGAAGCTACATGGGCGATGGTTGATGAGATGTAAGCTATGTATCATTCTATGTGTTGATTTATGCATATGTATGTTTTAAATACCGCATTGAACTGTGTTATACAAATCTAGTAAGTGGTATGGTGTTGATGTTATGACTGGCATGGTCTCCGTAGTATGATATGATGCATTTATATGTGTTATAAAGCTCCATGGGAAACATGTGTTTTCCTAGTTTATAAGCGTCATTGAACAATGAGGACGGTGTTCCCTCAAGGGGGAGGGGTTTGTAACATCCATTTATTGATTTTTAATGTAAATAAAATAATAACAAGGTCATGGGACATGTATTCCAAGCTAAATGAAGGGGGAAAACATACTGATGAGACAAATTTTTGATTAATTTATGGCTATGGAAATTGGCAAAGGAATAGGTAGAGGCAAGGATGCATTAATTGAAATTTATTTATGAAAATAAAGGAAAACAGGAGAAAAGGGAGGTGAAGGGTAAAAAATTTGCATGAGAGGGAAACTGAAAGAAAAATGAAGGAAAGTCAATAAACTAAAGGCCTCAATGACAAACATGCTTCTAAGGATCCGTTCATGACCTTTTGATAGTTTCTGGCTAGAGATCTCTTCTATTCTTTCATTCTCTCACATCCTTACACACTTAGAGAAATCTTGGAGCATTCGTAGAGAATTTCTGGAGCACTTTGGCATACATTGGATTTGGAGAAAGAAGGGATACAGAAATGGGAAAGCGCAAGCGAACAAGTGGATCAACAACTATAGTTGTATTGCTTTGCATGTAATAGGTTGCATGTGTGATTTCCTTGCTGATTTATGGATGCATGGTATATGCATATGAACTTTTAGTTATGTGTTCTCACTAGAGTGGAGATTTTCCTATATTGACAATGTTTTTAGCTTTCCCTTTCCATTTCCTGGATAACTTTGGTGTTGTGGGTTTTTTCCCCTAGTTTTAATTATTTATTTATCTTTCTCATTGGTGCTCATAATTCCATATAATAGTACAAAATGGATAATTAGTTACTAAAAAAAGACTAAAATTTGCAGATAAATGACCAATTTTGAGTCGGTGACCAGTAGTTGCTAATTTACAGTATCTTATAACATGATCAAATTTTAGTTATTTTTAGCTTAGACATTAATTGATTATCTCAATTTCATCATCTAGTAGTATATTTAGTCATAAATTTGGTCATTAATTTAGTCACTTAATTAGTCATTAATTTCCACAACTAATGACCAAATATACAAAAAAATATAATACTATATGATCACTTAAGAAAACTAATTAATGACCAAAGAAATATGACCAAAATGTTGGTCTTGTTATAAGACACTGTAAATTAGCTACTAATAGTTGTATATATGCAAATTTTAACCATCGTTTGAAACTAATTAATGACCAAAGAAATATTTATAAATTTTGTTTGTGCTATAAAATACTATAAATTAGCTACTAATAGTTATATCTATGCAAAATTTAGTCATCATTTGTAATAACAAATTTATCATTTGTAGTAGTAACTTACTTTTTTTGTTGTTGTTTCATATTCATTATATAAATGACTAATTTAGTAGTTTATATTCATTTCATTTACTTTCATTAATAATCATTATAAACAACTAATTTAGTTGTATATTCCTTTTATTTGTGTTCATCATTAATCAATTTCAACTACTAATTTAGTATTTTTAAATTAATTTTGTGTGTTTATTATTCTTATGCAACTAGCTCACAAAATAGAAGAAAGTATAGATCAACGACTTCAAAATAAGCCTCTTTGAGGGAAAAACCTCCTTTACGTTGCACAAATGAACAATTTCTTGGATAATATAAATGAAAATGCCTCATTTCTATATATAGGAGCCTAAGGGGTCACAATATAATCATAGCCGACATAAAAATAATAATGTAAGGGCACAACAATAAAAACAGTGGGCTTCTATGGGGAACAATAATAACACTATGTGACAACATGGGCACAACAATAACAATAAGGGGATACAATGGCAATAATAATAAGGAAATACACTAGTATTATAGAGACCTAACATGCCCCTCTCATTCAAAGTGTTGTCCTCAACGATTGAGTAGTTATGGATGCTTTTGTATAAAATTCTCATCCTCCCATGTGGAATCTTCAGCAGGTAAGTTCTTCCACTTGATGAGATACTCTGAAATTGATCGATTTCATAGCTATCCAGTTCTTGTTTCTGTGACTACTTTAGGTTCCAATATGATGTTTCCTTTCTCCTCAATTTTCGGCAATATTGTGTGAACTGAGAGCTTGTCACCTATAACCTTCTTTAAGCATGAAACATGGAAAAATCGGTGGACTCGAGAAGATTCCAGAAGTTCCAATTTGTATGCCATAGTACCAATATTTTGCAACACCTTGTATGGACCATAATAATTTGGTGATAATTTATTATCTTTCTTAGCTTTCTTGAGGGACATTTGTTTGTATGGTTCTAATTGTAGAATTACCCAGTCACCTACATCAAAACTTGTTTTGTTGCACCATTGATTTGCCTACTATTTCATTCTATTATGTGCCAAAGTCAGGTTTTCCTTTAAGAGTTGGAGAAATTTTTGTTGATGATCGATGCGATCTTCCATTGCTTGAACCTTATAATTTCCTCCTTAAATATTATGTGATGGATGTCGGACGATATCTATAAAGTGCCATAAATGGGGTCAATTTTTCCCTAGTATGGAAGGAAGTGTTATACCACCATTTAGCCAGAGGCAACCATTTGATCCATTGTTATCTGTTTATTAGATACAAAGAATCGAAGATATCCTTCCAAACATTTGTTCACTATCTCAATTTTCCCATCAGATTGAGGATGATAAGATGAGCTATGAGCTAACTGAGTACCCAAAAACTAAAATAATTATGTCCAAAAATTTCTAGTGAAAATAGGATATCTATCACTTACAATAATATTTGGGTTTCCATGTAGGTTTTGAATTGTTTTCATAAATGCAGTAGCAACTGTACTGACTATAAATAGATTAGATAATGCACAAAAGTGGCATACTTGGTAAGTCTATCAACTACCACCATGATGACACTCTTTCCTTCAGACATGGGTAAACCTATGATAAAATCCATTGAAACCTCCTCCCAACCTTGACTTGGAATGGATAAAGATTGTAATAGACCAGGTGTCTTAATTGTCTCAACTTTATTTTGTTGTAAAACCAAAACATTTCACCACAAATTTTTTAATGTTAGATTTAAGGCCATCCCAAAAAAATTCCTTCTTAACCCTGTGGTAAGTTTTTAAAAATCCTGAATACCCTCCTAAGGCACAGGTGTACAATTTCAGAAGGATCTATTGTTTGAGTTGGGAATTTTTATAGAGGTATAAATGATATTTTTACCATAATGAATCATTTTTCTGGCTAAGTGTATAAGATGTATTGGGATCTTGCTGTAACTTTTGAATTAGTTCCCACAATTTTTCATCATTCTTCCATTACTCCTTTGATTCATTTATCCAATCTGGTTGGATACTATAAATGGCACAAAGAAATGCTTCCACATCCTCATACTTTCTTGAGAGTGCATCTACAACAACATTTTTCTTCCCTTTTTTATAGATGATTTCAAAGTCATAACCCAACATCATTGTTACCCATTTTTTCTCCTCTTCTGAAAATAATATTTTTTCAGAAATGTATTTAAGACTATCATAATTTGTTTTTACCTTTAAGTGTCTTCCCATTAGGTAAGGTCGCCATTTATTAAGTGCATGTAGTATTCCCAACATTTCCTTTTCATAAAAGGCTTTTTGTAAATACTTTCCTTTGATTGGATGACTTTCAAAAGCAATGGGTATTTTTTTTGGCCTTAAAACAACACCAATTCCATTTCTTGAGGCATCACATTCCACAATAAATATTTTTGTGAAGTCTAGCATGGCTAATATCGGTGCTTGGCACATTGCCTCTTTAAGATGTTCAAAGGCTTTCGTTGCTTCTGGAGTCGAAGAAAATCCATCTTTCTTCGGTAATGTTGTTAGAGGTGTTCTATTATCCGATAATTATTAACAAACTTGTGATAATACCCTGTCAACCCAAGCAATCCTCGTAGATGCTTTATGGATGTGTGGATTTTCCATTCCTTAATGGCTTTAATTTTTCTAAGGTCTACCTTAACACCTTTATGGTATATAATATCACCCAAATATTCCACCTCTTATAATTGAAAGAAACATTTGGAGTTTTTTGCATATAATTGTTTCTCCTCCAATAGTTTGAGCACACTATCAAGTCTTGAACATGATCCTTCGAAGACTTGTTGTAGATTAGTATATCATCAAAAAATACTAACACAAATTTTCTAATGAAGGGTTTGAAAATGGAATTCATTAAACCTTCAAATGTAGAAGGTGCATTGGTAAGGCCAAAAGGCATGACCAAAAATTCATAATAACCCTCATGAGTTCAAAATATTTTTTTTGGAGTGTCTTTAGTATTCATTCTCATCTGATGATATCTTGAATGAAGGCCCAACTTCGTGAAGTAAATTACTCCATGCAATTCATCCAATAATTTATCAATGACGAGAATGGGAAATTTATCTTTAATAGTGAACTTGTTGAGATCCCTATAATTTCGACACATGCACCATGATCCATCCTTCTTTTGCACCAATACTTCTGGAGCAGAGACAAAACTTTGACTAGGTTGAATTATACCAAGCTCTAGCACTTTTGCAACTATATGTTCAATTTCACTCTTTTGGGCATAAGGATATTTGTAAGGCGTGATGTTTGGAGTAACAGTGCCTGGAATCAAATGAACATCATAATCATCATCTCGAATATGTGGGAGGACTTTGGGAGTCTCAAATA
This sequence comes from Pinus tabuliformis, assembly GCA_031772625.1. Taxonomy (NCBI): domain Eukaryota; kingdom Viridiplantae; phylum Streptophyta; class Pinopsida; order Pinales; family Pinaceae; genus Pinus; species Pinus tabuliformis. Next base: position 743,699,321 of record CM062812.1, on the reverse strand, counting down.
CCTTGGAATCACTACCCAATACATTTTGGAGATCTAGAGAAATAGATGATTCCGATGTGGGAACCTGTAGCGAACATAATTGTGCAAATATGACAAATTGTTCCTTCTTTAAAAGCTTTGTCATGTCATTAGAGATGATTATATTTCACGTTTTCCCTGTGATACCCCTTAATTCAACCTCCCTTCCTTCTGAAAAATTTTCAATAAAATTTCTTGAAAATTAAAAGTTATTGTACACAAAGATTGTAGCCATTAGACTCCTAGTACAACATCAACACCACCCATTGGAATGGAAAGCATTGGACTATTCAACACATATTCTCCCATGGATAGCTTGATATTATGGCACTTTCCAAAGAAATTTATGGTCCTTCCATTTGAAACCATCACTTGACACTCTGGTGCTAGATATAGGAAGCAACTCAATTCCTTCGCTATCTTACAATGAATAAAATTATTTGCACTCGCCAAATCAATCAACACCATTACCTTTTCCTTCTTGATCGGTCCTTCTATCTTGATAGTTTGAGGAGTGGTACTTTCGACCAATGCATTAAGAGATATGGTTGGATTCATTTATTCTTTCTCTAGGGTTTGTTAATGGTGTGTATCATGTTCTATTGATGTTTCTTGTTCCTTTTCTTCTTCCTCTTCACAATCTATGTAAAATAATTTCTTCTCAACACACTTATGACCTTTAGTGTATTTTCTATCACAACTCTAACATAACCCTTTTTATCCCTTGTCTTCCAATTGTTGTGGTGTCAACCTTGTAGGTTGTGGAAGGCTAGGGACAACAACACTTCCATATTTATAGTTATGATTGGTAAGCTTCCTTGTTTCCATATTTTGCTTTCAAATTTTCTTGCCAACCTGAATTCCTTCTCAAAGGAATTAGGTTCCCAAAGGCGAACATCATGTTGGATGTTATCCTTTAAAGTCCCTATGAACACATCAATCATATACTCCTCTGGAATATATTTTACCCTTATATTCAATTTTTGAAAGTCTTCAATGTGCTCCACCATTGAACCCCTTTGTTTGAGATTTATCAATTGTATAAAAGAAGTGTTTCTTTTTGTATCCTCACAATGTGCTACCATTTCTTCTGTAAAAATTTCCCAAGTGACAAATTTTTTATGAGATCAAAGCCACTATACCATACAAAATGATTGGGTTCCAAATATAAAGTCGCAGTGCATACCTTTTGTGCATTTTTCACATTACAGATATAGAAATATTTCTCCATCTATAGTATCCATGTTACAGGATCCTTGCCATCAAGATTCCTCATATCTATCTTTGGAACATGGTTGGTCATAAATACAACATTAGAGTCCATGAAATCATGACTAACATTTCTTTTCTTCTCGTCACGAGTTTCCTCTACTACCTTTTCATGATTAGGAAGCATTTCTTATAGCAACTTTGCCACACCTCCCTTCAAACCTTCGATGTTTTTATTCAAATATTCAATGGTTACTTCTAAAACATCCAGCTTAGCTTCCACATCATTCATATTTGGTTACATGTCTTTCCTTAAACCATCCATCTTAGCTTCTGTTACCTTTTTTGAGAGTAAAAGTTGTTGCACGTGGTCTCATATTTTTGATATATCATGTTGCATTTCTTCATGTTCTTCATGAGTCATGCTAGAGATTTCAGGTTTCGTACTAGGTGTTTCCATTTTAATTCTTTGGGGCATCAATTAATGATAATTATGATTAACTATGCCCTTTTAAGTCCTTCAAACTAATGTTTCAAACTAAACTTATGCAAAATTTTAAAAAGACTATACACCTTTTTTCACTCTGTAGGAGCTTGATATTGAATCTGTTGTATCTCAATAGTAGCGGATCTCCAAGGTTTGAAATTTTTTCTTGTAGGAGTCCTCTGAGTCCTATTTCTAACCTCACAAGTATGATGAAGATTGGATTCTTCAATAAGGAGTTATTCCAAATCTCCCACGATGACCTAATTATATACTAGTTCAGTAGAGTGAAATTGTATGAAGTTCCTCATGTCCCTGTTTTTGACCTTTGGACCTAGAAACGATACATAGAAAACTATAGTTCATCATCTTTTTGTACCATTTTACAAAATTTCAATATGTTTCTTAGAGAGATAGTTATGACAATTTTCCCCAGCTCACCTGTTTGAGATATAATTCGGTAGCCTGGAAAAACCCTTACTTCCTTGGATCATATCTCCAAAAATATAGTGATACAAGATATGAGATTTGTACCCAAGGTTCAGAAAGATTTAGGCTCAAATGGTTTTAATTTAATATTCAGAAATGTCGTAGAAAAAAATTTATAGTGAAAAGGCCACGATGACCTGTTAGAAGCAGTGAAACCCTAGAATCTAAAGCTCTGATACCAAATTTTATGCAACCTGCTCAAAAAATAGAAGAAAACATAGATCAACGACTTCAAAATAATCATTTTCGAGGGGGAAACCTACTTTACATTACACAAATGAACAATTTCTTGGATAATACAAATGACAATACCTCCTTTCTATATAGGATTCTAAGGGGTCACAATATAATCAAAGTCGACATAACAATAATAATGTAAGGGAACAACAATAGCAATAGTGGGATTCTATGGTGCACAATAATAAGAATATGGTGACAACATGGGCACACAAATAACAATAAGGGGCTACAACAATAATAATAATAAGGGAATACACTAGTATTAGAGGGACCTAACAATTATTAATAAAAATAAATTAATTAGTATGATTTTGTGACTAAATTAAACAAAAAATCATACAATGTACATGCTCATTTAATATAAAAATACAAAGTTACATATGTTAATTACAATACTAGACAATATCAATTACAATTATAGATATTTTCAATCACATAAATTATATTATATAAAATGTTGAATATTAGAATATGAGTTTCCAAATTAATATTGGTTGGACTACAATTTACACATGAAGTGTTGTTTCATCACTTCAAAACATTATCATTGTGTTTCCAAGGCATTGTATGTGAATTCACTAACTCTAAATACTTGATCATCAATCTTTATGTGCATGTATTATGCAAAATATTAACCCTAAAGGTATCACTAGATCGGTTCTCTTCTCTCTCCCTTTTTGCATTTGTCACTCAAGTGTTATTTTTCTCCTCTTCAATTCTTTCTTCTTACCATCAATATTGAGTTCTGAACTCCTTTTTTGAAAAAAAATAAGATACAGTGCAAAGTGTAAGACATAAAAGATGATGAACACTAGAATATAAACTAAATTAGACTATAAAAGATTTATGCAACATATACCTCAACATTAGAAATATCAAAATCGTTTTCCCCCATAAAAGCAAAAAACTCAAAATCATTTCCTTCAGCTGAGAGATAGTGGCCATTATGTTGCCATATCACTTGTATAAACAAAGAAAATAAAATATCACCATAGAAAATAACACCTTAGTAACTTAGTATTAATCAAATTTCAAGGAAATATTAAGGTAAAATCATGCCAACTATGTTACATGCTAAAAATCTCAAGTTGTAGATAACTTGTGAAAAAAAATAGTATGAGGTGTGATGTCTAATCTTTGTCATTTTATTTGCAACAACATTTCATTCTCTAATGCATGAACTTCGTCAACTATATAAACAACATGTGCTGAAATAACAACATGAAAGTAAATTTTTCTAATAGTGATGAAAATATTTTAACACAAAATATCTAAAAGGGTTTCAATCAGTATCGTGTAATACTAATTCCATCTTCAATTTTATAGTTAAAATACAAAACAAAATGAAGGTAAAAGTTCAAAATAAAATCAAACAATAAAGAGAGGATATCATGGAATTGACAGTGCAATTATAAAAAGTTTGTTTAGCTGTCCAAGAGTGTCTCGCATTCCTAAAATTCCTTGCCCAAAATAACCATGAGGTGAAATAATCACAAAATTAAAAGACATAGGAATCCTTCCTAAAAGAATTTCCAAATTCAATGGATCAGGTTCCTGAAGGATCTCCAGCAACAAATGAATCATATCCAAGATATTCTCTAGATTTTCTCCCCATCCTTTCTCCAATCCCATTTCTTGTAATCTTTCCACATCAGAATGTAGTAACATTCAAATGAAATATTTTATATTTTTGTAGAAAATATTGGAGATTTACCAATCATGCTAACTCCATGGTACAAATAATCATAAATACTTTCAGAAAATAATATTCAAATATCCTATATTTAAAAAAAAAAATGGAGATTTGTCAAGCAAGCAAACTGCATGGTACATAAATTCTTTCCGCAAATATATACATAAATATGGTGGATATTATTCATAAATATTTGTAGAAGATTTTTCAAGCAGGAAACATGTGTGACTTCGGAGTCCTAGTTGTGTGAGACATTTAGATGGACCACACATTCTATATGTGGACATTTGTTATTTCATTAACATCTTTTCTTATATCTAAAATAATTTCTTTTATAAAACCTATTTCACCTATCAAATGACCACAAAAACATCCCGGTACGTCAGAAATACAAGAGGAAATGGATAAAGAATGCTAACAATGATAACCCAAGTCATTAATTTCTCATTAAATCACATCTTTTTGTACAACAATTACTTCCAACTATTACAGAATGTAATTCTTGTTAAAGAATCAAAGAACTGCCACCACACAAACATAAATGGAAAGACAAAAAACAAAAAAAATTATGGACAAGTTTGAAAGCTAAATAGACCAAGTAAAACATGTGTGGCGGGTCTTCATGATCCTAGATGAAATAAGATACCCTATTTTGCAACAATAGTCTATATGTTAGACATTTTGGAGGTTTTTCCGAGGCCTATATTTTGGTCTCATTTGCCCAAAATATGTTATGGATTTCTTGGAATCACAACTTTGAGTAGTGAAATATCCACAATCCAAGTGACCAAGGAGTTTTTTAGGGTGTTGAATCCATATATGTAGTCAAAAATCCACTTTAAACAACAGAAATCAAGATTTTACCAGCAATGTTTTCGCTAGATTCTAGCCAAACACTCCAAAATGTCTAATAGAGAACACCTAATACACATGGGGTCTTTGAAATATTTTGAATAATCTAGATATAAAAGAAACAATTGACCAATCCAATCAAGAAAAGTCTATATGAAAGACTCTCCTTTCAAGAATCAAACAACATTCTCTCTATTTTCAAATGAATTTGATTCTTTCAAGTGAGAAATGAATGAGGAGACAGATCATTGGGCTATGTTAGCTTCTAAAATTTACCCCTAGAATATTATTAAAAGGTGAGGTGATCGCATTTGGAATGATTCCCTAAATTTGAAATAAATTGC